>JARFIW010000117.1:0-301514 GCA_036346225.1 Platerodrilus igneus
TTTAATCATATGCTGTTTAAGTTTGTCTAACGTAGATGTCTTGATATGACACTTTCCACATGAATATTTCTTTTTGTGATCCTGTGAAATATTATTAAAGCTAGTAGTTGCTTTAATATTTTGTGCTATATCAGTCGTTAAAGAGAAATCCGTACGATCATCAATAATTATTTCGGATAGATTAACTTTTAAATTTGAAAAATCATTTGGCTCGTTATCTCCATCCTTAATCAATAATTGCTGATCACATAGTGAAGACACGGGCAAATTAATAGAGAAGTTTAAATCTTGATCTTGTGTTTTATTCAAGTTAGGTAAAGGTTCATAGTGTTCATCAACGACTTCGTCATTTTTCATATTCGAGAGGTGATTTTTACGATGATGTAAAACCTTATTACTAGAAACTAGTTCCAGATCCTGATTTTTAATTGCATTATTCGAAGATGTGGAAATAGAACCATCATTAATTCTTTCAGATGAATAATTGGTTCTCTTGTGAAAAAATCTTTCAAGAGGTTTCGAATATACTCACTATTATCCCTGGACACTTCTTTATCAACCACATTCCAAAACCTATTGTCATCGCAGTTTAAAAAGGGAGTAGCTTGTAATTCAGGTATCTCACTATATGTCGTATTAAGCAATGAAGTAGAAGACGTAAATTCGTTAATCAAAGGAGTGCTAATAGCACAGCTCGAAAGTAGTGGATCTGATACAATTACGTTTTGTTCAATCGAACTATCTTCATCGCCACCACTGCTATCACTCAGATTTAAAAAAACGCCTCTGCTGCCATTGAATTTATCAATAAATATAACAAACGGCTTATACAAATACGTCGATTTACCCGCCAATGTAACGACTGCGACATAGCCATAGAGAATATACAGTAAGAGAGTCACCAATTCAATGTAAAAAAGTGGGGACAACAATGGCGGTTTAAAACGGTGGCGCCTCTAGTGACAACCGCCGAAAACGAGACTAATAGCGGGAAATTCAAAATAGTTACACTATAAGATTTACATAAAAACTTATTTTCAAAAACTTATTTTCAACAATATGTAATAACAGGTTGAATAAAAATGCATTTAAGCATATATATGGTAAATAAATGGATTTTAATTCAACCTGTTTCATACATATTGTTGAGTTTTGAAAATAAGTTTTTTAGATAAATTTATTGATGGGAGCTAACAGAAAAATTAATAATAATGGTTTATTAATGTAAATATTCTTTATTATACATCGCACTTAGCAACAGTACAATATAACAAATCAATAAATAATCTTAATGTCATAAACATAATACAGACGTACACATATCAAATTTAATTAAACACAAATTAAATTTAATTAAACACACATTAAACACAAATAATTGCAATATAAAGAAATTCTGTTCGTTAATTAATTAAATCTATTATGGCCATGCATTAGTCAATATCTATAAGAGCTAATTTTGCAGTTTCAAAAATGTTACTATAATTACCATTGTTTGTATTCTTCTTAATGGACTATTATAAATATGATTATGTGTGGAGTTAGTTATATATTTTAATTACTTCATTTTTTCCTAAATAACAGGTTTGTATTAAAATTAATTCTATGAAACAGATATAGGTAATCCAGAATACCGTGAATCAAGTTAAAGAAAAATACATCTGATTTTAAACGCTGACGTTCCAAAGTTTCGATATTCACAAGCGAAAGATCTTCCCTGTAACTGTGCTTTTTACTCCAAGTTTATATGCATGTTGTAGGGAAAACTTCTTATGGATTTTTTTCTAATGCATAACCATGAATATTATAATACCGCACCAAGTTGATGAACAATATTCAAGCCCAGGTCGAACAAGTGTTATTCTTATAAAAACTAAATTCATTAAAGCATTATTTTATTTATGCATTGTTGTACGCAGTCAAAGCTCAGCTAACATAATAACATGTATATTAAGCTACTATTAAGTAATACAATTAAAATTATTTTGATTATAATATAAGTACAAAAAAATTTACAAAACCAGAACTGTCGAAACTTGACAAAGCCAACTTGAGTAATTTTTATTAACCAGCAAAAGACAAATTATGCCGAACTCAATATATTAACACCCACTTGCAATTCTGCAATACTTATAAACCAATTAAAAAATTTAACAAATTTAAACACTTTCTATATATTTGAAACTTGTTATAAGAGAATGGCTTGTTTAACAAATCAGCCAATTGTTCCGTTGTAGGAACGTATAATAATTAAACTTTACCAGACATTACGCAATCTTTAACAAAATGAAATTTAACATCAATGCATTTAGATCGTTTAGTTTCCAAAGTTGAAGACATTTTAATACATGATTGATTGTCTTCATATATGACGATAGGACCTAAACTAATAAATAACATTTCTGCAAGTTTTTGTGATAAATACAATCCTTCAGTTATACATAATAATAATGCAATAAATTTAGACTGTACTAGACAGTGCTACTAAATTTTGTTTCTTTGTTTTGCAAGAAACCACATTCTCATTAATCTTAATTATAAATCCAGATATACTTTTTCTGTCATTCTGACTATTTGCAAAATCTGAATCAACAAAGCAAATTAAATTAAGTTCAGGTTTATTACTTTTCACAAATTTTAAACAGAAAATTATAGTTTTCTTAAGGTCTCTTAAGACTTGCTTTAAACCATTCCAGTGTTGCTTGGTGTAGCAATTTTGAAATTGACTGTAATAGGTAATAGAAAAACAAATCTGGACGTGAGCCTAACGTAATATACATTAATGAGCCTATGACTTCTCGATATGGTTATCTTTTGTTATTCAAATCAGAATCAATAGGATCTGTTTTGAAATTCGAATTCATTGGTATATCTATTCCTGTTGAGGCGAGTACCGGGCCTCAACGTGTTAATAAAATTTAAGAGCAGGAATTACGTTTTTTATTGAACAGTTACTTGCAGTTCGCTCTAATACACAGTCTCGCTGCTTTAAATTTGTGTACATGCAAATAAACCCTGGTTTTTCAGTATAAGAAATATAAAATTACATACATTAAATTATTTTGAAATATGTCAATTCGAAAACTCCTAGATTCTTTTTCTAAATTTAATAACAGTTAATGACACAACAAATACAACCAATCAACACACTGTCGAGTGAACCTGTCGCAGTCACAGTCTCCCTCCCGGTAGTCGAACATGATAGATCGGTCTACCAACTAGTCTCTTTTTACGTCTAGAATTGCCAACTTTGATGCAGGTCTCAGGAATATTCCATCAGCTGTTATTACAGTAGCCTGTCGAACTTGTCCATTGCGACTTGGTTTAACATTTAGGATGATTCCCTTTCTCCAAGTGTTTCTAGGTTGCTTTTCATCAACCACAATATCACCCTCTTTTATAGGTTCCACTTTACGAAACCACTTGGTTTTTAGGATCAGCTGCGGAATTTCCTCCAAGAGCTGCCACAACTCTATTTGAATTTGAAGCCCAGTTTCTTATTTCAAACCCGCCTTTAGCATGTATAAGTTTAATTTCTTCCGCTAACTGTATTGCTTTGTCGGCTGTGTCAACACTGTCTAGCAAATCATCAACGTAGTGATTCTTTAATATTGCTGTCACGGCTCTCGAGTAGTTATTTGCGTACCGCAGTGCATTATTATTTTTAACGTAGTGTGCACAGCATGGAGAGCATGTTGCGCCAAAGGTCATGACGTTCATAATATATACATCTGGCGTGCTTTGACTGCAGTTATCTCTTCACAAAAAACGTTGAGCTTGCTGATCCTTTTCAGAAATTAGAACCTGGTGAAACATTTCTCGAATGTCACCAGTGACTGCTACACGTCCTTCTCAAAAGCGCCAAATTACCTCCGGGAGAGAGACCAGAACGTGCTTAATGAAACTCCATTGACTGTCGTCGCAGCATCCCAAATAGTTCGGCGTTTACCTGGCTTGTTTGGGTTACTCACACAGAATATTGGTAAATACCAAATTCGTGGATAGGGTACTTGCAGTTCACTAACTGACATCTTCCGTATATAACCTTTAGACAAATGGTTATTAATTGTTTCATGTATACTTTTCACTATTTCAGGGCTATGCAACAATTGTTTTTCCAAACATATGAGACGATTATATGCCATTTTGTAACTATCGGGCATTTCAAAGTTGTCAAACTTCCATAATAACCCGGTCTCATACCGGTTACCTTTGTAAATTGTGGTAGTTTCCATTATCGTCCGAGCCCGTTTATTTTCATCAGATTCAACAATTGTCCCTGGAAGTTTTACACCAAAATTTTCAATGGAAAATACTCTTCACCATTTGATGTAATTTTGTATCATGCTCACATTCACAAACGTGTTTTGTTTGATGTTGGTAACTAACATGGAAATCCGGAGGTGTGTCTGCTAGGCGTCGCCGTGGATCAATGTAGTAAACGTAAGACTACGGATCCCAAGGTCCCGGGTTCAAATCCCGACACGGCCGACTGCTTGAGAAATGGCAGGTGAGCATTTTTCACAAATATTACGCCCTCGTTCGGATGAGAGGTTAAATGGAGGTCCCGTGTGTGAGTGTTGTCATGCACGTTAAAGATCCCTACCTTGCCTGGAACGGCAAGGGTTCGGCAAAATTCTAAATTTTCCAGGCAACAAAAAACTCGCCTCCTGGCCAATGTAGTACCTTCGGGTGGAGCATTGGAAATGTAAATGAACGGTGTGTCTGCTAATGTATCATAGAAACCATGTAGAGACCAACCAAGACGTGTTTTTGTCGCTACGGGTTTTTTCCATGTCCCTTCACGAACTTCTTGAGGAAGTGCCAATTTATAATTATCGATACCAATAAGAATACGAGGAACCGCATTTGTGTAAGATTCTATCTTAACATTGTTCAAATAACGATACTTCGTGATGAACTGAATTGCAGATATGGTCTGTGAAGGTAAGTCCAATTTATCCACTGTGCGGACATCGCATATTTTGTATTTTCGCGCACCTGAGTGTGTGCCAGAAATTTCTCCAGATACTCTTTGCGAATTTTTTTCCATTCGTGTACCGTTATCGGTCCATTTCAAACATAAGGACTGACGGGTACCAGATAGCCCAAGCTCGTCCGCCAAATCATGCTGAATCAGGGTGACAGATGACCCTTCCTCGAGTAATACAAAGGTGCGTATTGATCATCTCCTTCCGTAGAGAATAATGGGAATAATTCGGAAAAGAACAGTTTGAAGTTTGTTTAAATGAACATTGCAGCTAACAGGAGGCTCATTGATAAGAGCATTTAAATTAACGTCAACTTTAGATGCCGAGGCCTGATCATCTTTGTGAAACAGACGATGATGTTTGAACATACAATTATCAATCCCACAAATTTCGTTTGATTTACAATTGCGAGGATGATGCTGCGCTAAACATTTTCTGCATAGCCTATTTTGACGCACCGCGTGTCATTTTTCGGAATGACTCAGTATTTTAAACTTAGTGCAGCTCCTGACATGATGTGAATCACTTTTGCATACAACGCACTTTTGCTCGTTAACAAGATCAAACCTACGATGCTCATTTTTATTACTTGATCTTTCAATATGAGTATTTACATATCCAGATGTATTGCGTCTTTCTGCTTTACCTTCACGGTATTGTGTATCGCTCGGTAGCAAAGTCACATCACTTGCAGCACGTGCAACCTGCATAAGCCACGTCCCAAAGGTAACCAAACTGGAACATGCTACGGTTTGACGATACATAGCCCAATTGAGCTTAATTTGTGGTGGTAGTTTATCTACAAGCTCCTGTTGCAAGCACGGATTTGATAAGTGATCCACTAAACCAGCTGCTTCCATCGTAACACATAAATTATCTACAGATAACGCATAATTGATAATAGTTTCGAATTTGTCTGCTTTTGGTGCTGGTTGGGATCTAATTGAGTGCAGAAGTGTATGAATAATTTGTTCTGGCTTACCGTATAAAATTCGCAACGTCTCAATTGCACCAGGAACCGTTTGAGGAAGAAGCCGCCTGCTTCTGACCGCATCCAGTGCTTTGTCTTTTAAACATTTCTGTAAGCGGATTAAGTTCTCAGCATTTGTAAAGCCGCACGTTTGCGTTGAACCTTCATAACTACTTATAAAGAGTGGCCATTCCTCTGGCTTATCGCTAAATGTTGGCAAATCTTTTGGTAACCCTTGCCACGCGACCCATTGGTCGGTGTTCAGTGTCTCAATCTGACGGGGTACTGTCACAGCATTTACGCTGTGAGCGTTGGTTGGACCAATGAAGTTGGAGTCTTGCGGGGTTTTAGGAAACATAAAGCCGGGTTCTACTCAAGATTGTGATGCATGACTAACTGGGTATGAAGAAATGCCATTGCTCGGCATGCCTTTGGCAGTTAGTAGTATTGGCTGTAAAGACGGGATTGGTCTGTCGTATGATGAGACACATCCTGTTTGAGCAGCAGTAGGGCTACTGGTAAATATTGAGTGCTTTTGTGGAAACGAAACAGCACGTACATCATAAGACCGCTGAGGTGATAGAATGTTTGTATTACCCTGGGTGTTTCACTACTGTAGTTGGGTTGCAAACGATTATGACCTGTGTGAGTTAACGGAATTCTATTAGCATCACAATGTATTTGAGATGCAGTTGAAGATGGAAACTTAGCATTTGGTTTTAGAACACAACTTGAAGCGTTCAATATCCACTTATTGACTGTACCGTCCTGCGGTTGTACATCACACTCTTGCATACCATTGTCCTCTCCGCTGTCCGAATCGCTGGCATTTAAAATGCTATACTTTTTGTTTAAATAAACTTGATCTTGATCCTGCATGTTACGTTTATGCATTAACTCACGTTTCTTGTTTAAAATACGTTCTTCTTCTAAGCGTTGTAATTGCAACTGCTTTGTTTTGGCGGACCGCTTTGAAGATGATATTGAAATCTTATCAGATATATAAGATACTTGGCGTAAGGTTGGTGATAAGTTAATAGTGCACTTGGGGCACAGAAATTCCTTTTCTGATATTGATTCGGTTACGTTAACACACTGAAAATGGAACCATAAATCACATCGGTCGCACTGGACATATTTTATAAAATCTTGTTTTATTAAATGGTTGGTTGCACCACTATCTATAACAAATTCAATTTCAGTACAGTTTGCCATACCTGCTTTATTTTCCGTTGTTAAAAACAATATTGCGTTGTCACTTTCAGTTTCGCTTGCCTGTTCCGCTACATTAGCTTGTCTTTCTTTTGCATACTGCCTTCCTTTCTGTAGAAATTTGCAATTAGAACGTTTGTGTCCAAATTTTCCACAGTTATGACATTTGAATGGAAATTTATTATCCTCAGTGTTAGAACTTCCACTACTTGTACCTACATTACTATTACTCCCTATTTGCATAGTTTTTGTACATGCTTTTGTTGTATCTTCCTCTATTGTTATAACCAGTAAATGCTACATCAATGTTTCTTTCACTATCCTGTTTATTTTTATTTTGACGCGCTTCTTCTAATAGCATTTATTTTTGACAAAATCCAGACTTACTTTTGATACATCAGTATAGAAAAAATATAGAGCAGAGATAGTAAGTAAGGTGGTAAAGAATTTCACAACGATTATACTACCGCTACATTGGCCTAATGTTTAATAGTGGACAAAATTCTCAGCCACAATGCACGGTGAGGTGATTTTAGTGTCATACATTGACGGTAAGGTTTTCCATGCTCTGGTTTTAGACTTCTTCCATTGAAACTATCAAACAGTGAATCTAAACTATGAATAAACTCTGCCGTATAGATAGCTTGACTGGGTAGCCCACACGGTAAGTTGCTTCCAATCATACTTTCCATTGCAGAAGCCATGGTGTTACTAAAGATTCGTGCCGCTACACACACCTTCATTTTTAGGCGATTCTGCTTTAGAAGGTTCAGATATGATGACCTAATTTTCCTCAACCCTTGGAAGCGTTTTCGTTTATCTATAGCAAAAGTTCTTTGAACGTATTCTAATTTAGCTATGCGACCTTTGGCAAAGTGGATATTATATTTGAAAAATGCATTTCTGGTTGATTTTAACAAATGTGGAGGATCAAAAATTGTAAACACACGTTGGTTGTTAACAATAAAGAAAGGATGACAATTATCACCAACTAACTGCTTTATAGCAGCACGGTTTGTGCTTCCTTGGTCACAAACAGTAGTCATCACCCTCAATCCTATACCTTGCAATGCCTCTATTACTTTTTTCAATAGAACCTTCAAGTGTTCCGTTTTAACCATATTTCTAGTAAAATAATAGGCCACAGGTTGCTTCCAAGTCTTTCGTAATCCGTGAATCATAAAAACAAGAGCATGATTGGCTTTTTCATTTCGCCGACCCAATGTATCCAAATCGACATAACCCACAATTTTGTCGTGAAATTTGTCAAACACCAGTTGTTCAGACAATGAAATTTCGTCAAATATTAATGTACACAATTTATCAAGAAGTTGCATTTTGGATACCCTCACTTTTAATTTTTGCAGAAGTAAATAGTTAAGACCAGGTTCAAAAGGAATATTTTTTAAAAGTTTATGTAATGTAGTTTCCGATGGCAAAGGAATACACTTTTTTAAAAACCTATAACATTTTGGACCTCTTTTCTGCAAAGCCAAAGCAAAAACTTTATCCGAAGTTGTCCAAGTGTGTTTTTTCATTGTAGAATTTTTAAAAGTGCTTTTAATAAAATTAGCAGCAACGAAATCTAAAGATGATTCTAATTTTCTAAACATTTTTGTTGTAGATAACTCAAATGCCTTTTTTATTTTGTTTTTTGAGTCCCTTAGGCGTAATTTTAATTTAGCGATTGAACGTTTTTGTGTTTTATTGATTTGATAAAGTTTTTTCTTTTTCGGAGTTAAATTACGTACACGAGTTTCACCAATAGCAGACAACAGCGAATCATTACTCTTTTTGGGAGGAGTTACAAATGTAGAATCTTGTTTCCGTTTCTGACATAGTGGGGTCGAAAATTCGCCACCAGCAGTTGATATATTATTGCAGTTTGCAGATAATGGAATAAAATTACCAGTAGGTGTATTCGATGAAATAGGTTTTAAAATATTAGTACTGGTGTTGGCATTTGATATGGGTATTTTTGGTAATGCAAACTTTAATAACCGAGTTGCCATTGTGCTGCTAAAGCTTTCTTCCGCAAAATGGTCTTCGCACAAATATGCCCTACCTTTAACCACAGGCAAATCCATTATTTCAAACCACTTTTGTCTGCGCTCTGGGTCTTTATCAGGAAATCGAAAAAATTTTTATTTCTATGGTTATTATCAGTTATTTTTGTAAAATATGCATTTTCACAACCTTTGGCAACACAATGGTAATTCAATTTTCCAGTAGGCATTGCGGTCTTCTATTAATTGCAGTGTTATGCTGATGTATACTACAAAAATATTTAATTAATAATTTTAAACACCGATTTAAAAAATGCCATGGTTAAAGTTACGCACATTGTGTATCTTTATATTTTTCCCTAACAAAAGTTGCAGGACTAAACACCTAATGATTAGTTGTTACTTTTACACAAAAAGTATTTGATGTGATTCATGTTTATCTTGAGTGCATAAGCACTATTGCAGATTAAAAAGCTTCATACAAAGAAAATGTGGTTTTGTTCCTACTGCCAATTTTAGATTTTGTGCTACTTACTAGTTTGCTTAAAGAATAATGTAAATTAGTTATTTATAAGAAATAAGTATATATAAACATAATGTTTAATGTTTATTAAAAATAAGTTGTTGAAGTTACTTTTATAGTATTTTATGTATTCCCACATTTACCAGGTAACATAAAAGAATATACAGTTATTGTTAAGCTCTTGAATTATTTTATGTAAAAAGATGTATGTAAGAATAGTGTCTGGTACTAATGTCACACATGTATAGGAATAGGAAATAATATAAAGATACACAAGGTGTGTAATTTTATCCATGGCCTTTAAAAAAATGACATACCTGTTATGCCAATCGTTTGGAATTTTCCAATAATAATAATATTTATAATAAAGGAGAGAACTACACTAAAAGAACATTTAATTAGTAATTTTAAGCACCGATTTAAAAAGTAACGTACCTGTTAGTCAATCCTTAGAATTTAATAATTCACCAGTATTAATCCTACTAAACATACGAATCGCTGGGAAAAGGAGAACTATGCTAAAACCTTATTATAATTGGAAATTTAAACACTGACAAAGAATGAAATACCTGTAACATCAATTCTTTGAATTTCGTAATAAACAACAATACTATTACAATTATCTTCAAGATGGTGAAGGACTTCCCAAACAAAACAAGTGGAATAGAGATTAGGTTGTTTATACTTCTTCATACATAAGCGGAGACATGAAGGCTAAATAAATATAGTTCCATAATACTACAGCGCCTCTGTGCGCTACCGCATATGCGCGTAATTTAGTTCCCATTCTTCCCTATCCAACGGAGGATCTCCTCTTATTTATCTATGGACATAGCCTTAGTGTAGTTATGTATCAAAAATATATGGTGCTTTCAGTAGTTGATTTGAATAGAAATTTGTCACCACCAAGACCAAAAGTGTAACTTTTTTGTATAATATTAATATTATAAATTGTTTATTATAATGTTTTAACTATTATTATAGTCAAAAACATGAAAGAAGTCGTCTCCGTCATCACTTATATTCGTATGAATTAAGTTGAAAATTTCAAGTCAATGTAGCATCTAGTTCATAAATACATTCCGATTCGGAAGCTTTCGTCAAGCTTCGCGCAAACCGTAATGAAGCATGGTTGTCAATAATATTTTATTTTCATAGAGGTAGTTGCTTAAGTTATTTTTTAAATTGGCGTCTCCTGTTTTACGAGTTTAATGAATTCAGTAAAAATAAAACTCATTTTCATAAATTGAGCTACATATATTGATCTGAATAGAAACGTACAATAACTGCAATATAAACTATTTACGGCAACTGCATTGAAATTTTTCTCGGTACGATAACTTTATGGAAAAATTAACATTTTGTTTGTTGATATTCTAATAAATTGACTAATGACTGCTTCACACCAAACAGTTAATTTTCATGAATTCTTTTAAAACTTTAAAAAATATACTTCATTTACAAAAAAAAACTAAGAAAGATATCCTAGTTTAAAGAAACGGTATAATTTTACAAAAAGGTTAGCCTGTTAATTATAAAGTTTAAAACACGGACACATACGTGTTCATGTATGTCTATTTAAAACACGTACAAACCGTATTATTATCTTTATCGTATATATATAATTTAGCCTTTGAATAATCTTAAACGATGTTTTTGATTTGAGTTAGACACCTATGACGTAAGGGATTTGTACGAGCGTCTCGCGGCAGTAATGACGTGGCTGCAATGACAGATTAGGTTACTATTAGAAATAGATATTATTATTAGAGAGTTAAAGCAAAACTAAAATCAACTTACGTATGTCTTGACGTATCCCTCAAGGTTACGTGAAGTAAACGATACGTTTTTGATCTATTAAAGAGTTAAAGCAAGTACAACAATTAACCGTAAGCGTAAACGTATTACAAGGATACTTCTAATAGGTGAAGTATGTTGAACACTATTTCTAACCTCTAAAGCTGTGTAGTGAATGTAAATAATTTTTTTGGTTTTAATTAATAAAAATGGATGAAATTATGTTTATGGCATTACATTTGATTTTCCAATGCTCCACCCGAAGGTACTACATTGGCCAGGAAGCGAGTTTTTTTTTTTACCTGGAAAATTTTGAATTTTGCCGAATCCTTGCTGTTCCAAGCAAGGTAGGGATCTTTAACGTGCGTGACAACACTCACACACGGGACCTCCATTTTACCTCTCATCCGAACGAGGGTGTATTTTTGCGAAAAATGCTCGCCTAACATTTTTCAAGCGGACCGTGTCGGGATTCGAACCCGGGACCTAGGGCGTAGTAGTCACACACATACCACTACGCCACGGAGCCGCCTTATGTTTATGGCAGCTTTAAATGAAAATAGTGACGACGAAGATCTAGAAGAAGCTTTAATTTTACATGTGCTACATGATGAAGAAAATTTAGGGCGTAGAGTTGATTTATATGGCCGTTTCAATATAAATAGTATGTTCGAAAGTTAATGTAAAAATTTGTTTAGATTTAGTAACATTGATATTGTTAGACTGACCCGTGCACTTAACATTCCGGATTTGATAACCACATCCGACCGAATATCGGTATCAGGTGGGTAGTATTTTATCCCATTTCCAGAAATAAGTAATTTATGATTTATTTATAAAGGAGTGGAAGGATTCTGTATAGTACTTCGAAGATTGGTCTATCCCAATAGATTGTGTGATTTGGAACCATTCTTTGGTCTGTGTTCACAGGCAATTTCTAGTGTTTGCAATCACACGTTGAACCTACTTTTGAATAACAAAGGTCATTTACTGGAAACTTTGCAAAACAATCTTCACTTTTTAAACTATGCCAAGTTCGTCCGTTATTCTGAGGTAAAATAATTAGTATGAAAATGCAATTGACAATGGTTGTAACTATATTGTTTATTTTGTAGGCAATTCATACCAAGGGTTGCCCTATTCAGAATTGTTGGGGTTTTATAGATGGAACGGCAAGACCAATATGTAGACCATCTATTAACCAGGAAAATTACTATTCAGGTCATAAAAGGTTCCACTTTGTAAAATACCAAGGTGTTATGTGCCCAGATGGATTGATTATTACTTTGAAAGGAGCATACGAAGGGCGGCGTCATGATGCAGGTATTTTTAGAGAATCTGGACTCTATAATGAACTACAGCAGCACACCGTCTTTCCAAACGAAAATAGGCATTTTGTGCTCTATGGAGACCTGGGGTATGGATTAAGGGAGCTTTAGTTGCGGCCATATACTCAATATGAAATTCGTAATAACCCGAACAGACTAAATTTTAATAATATTATGAGTACAATTAGAATTTCAGTTGAATAGGGTTTTGGTAAAATACTACAGTTGTGTGCTTTTGTAGATTTAAAAAAAAATCAAAAAATACTGTTGCAAGATGTCGAAATGATGTATAAAGTCGCAGTGCTTTTAACAAACTGTCATACTTGCCTATATGGCAGTGAAGTTACTTCTTATTTTGGAATAAATCCTCCAACCCTCAAAGAGTATTTGAATTTGTAAATTATTAATTTGTTGAACTAGGTTTAGTTGTTATAATATACATCTGTATAGGTATAAGTATTATTTTGTTGTATTTAATTGTTACAGTTGTAGTTATTTTTATGCAATGTGTTTAATAAGCCTTTTACAGTCCTGTTTATTTCTATTGTCATGAAAACAAAAGCTAAGAGTCCAAATACATTAAAAATTTATATATTATACAGAAGTGATATTAAATTTATTGTTTTATTTACATCTGGTGATTTTTGCTTTGAATACATATAACATCTATTAATTTTTGCTGATTTTCTATAAGCTTCATTTGTATTGCCATTTGCTTATCTTCTGTTTCCATCCGCTGCAAACGTTCGCGACGTTCAAGCTCGAACTGTTCCTCTTTCAGCGTTTGAGCTCGTTCCTGTAGAGCAAGCTCTCGACAGCGAAGTTCGTAAAATTTGTCGCTTTTCTTGCTTAAATAGTCCAATGTCTCTTGCTTTATGCTACCATTAATTCTTGCTCTTAAAGGCCCTATAAAAAATATCTTTAGGATTATTAAAGTTGCAAGTTATTTGAAAAGTGTATTTTATACTGAAGAAGAAATTAATTAATAAAGTTACTGCAAACAATACAATATAAATAATCTAAAAATGTTGCTCCACCTACGTTGAATGTTATTCTTCATCCTAGGTCTTTTACACTATTTCTTTTAAAAGTACCACTAGTGCTTGGGCCACTTTCAGTTTGAAGTTCTACTTCTATATCAGGTTCAGTAACTAAAAGTGCACAATTAAGTGTTACATCTTAAATTCATAAAACTTACAATTTTGTGTATCAAAGACATTAATATTATCCTCGGTAATAATGAATTCTTCATTGATTCCACTAGCTGCTGCTTCTCGTTGCTGATATGCTTCTGCAAAGAATTAACTAAGGGATATTTTTGCACTGATTTTATTGCTTTAAATTCTTTGATAAGGTCTGCAATGTTTCTAAGAAGTTCATCTATCTCGTTAACTTCTTCTTCAATGCCTGATCTGTAAAGTGATACCAAACATTAATTTTACAAATTCTGCCATAAACATTACTTACTTAATTCTCGCGGTTTTATCTTTGACTGAAAACTTTGCTACCAAATTATTAATTCGATCTTTCAATGCCCTTATTGAACAATTTTTTCCTGTAATTTGTAACATATTTATTTGAATTAGATTCCATCTGCTGGTATCTTCAAAGGGATTGTTACCTACAACCTCCCTGGCCAAGTACAAATCATCTTCCCCTGTAAAATGTACCCTTTTTGTACCTAAATTATTCATATCTCTTTCAAAACAATTCCTTGGAGTATGTATAAACCTTAAACGTACATTATGAGTTTTGACAGATTTTTAAATTATTCGGTGATAACCGTTTAACCCCGCAGGATGATCGGTTCAATACGTTTGCGTTTACGGCATACCTAAAAACACTTAACGTTACGTGTGCCGTATCAACATTACGTAAATGTGAACACTTCTGCGCAGGCGCACGTTAGATTTCTGCGTTTGCGGATACGTTTCACCCCGTGGTTTAACTCTCTATTAAAAAACACAAATCACTTAACACACATATCAGAACAGTTGTTGCTTAAACTATTGCAGACTGTTCTGATATACGTGTTAAGTGATTAGTGTTTTTTAATAATAATATCTAATTTGTGTTTTTTAATAATAATATCTAATTTGTGTTTTTTAATAATAATATCTATTTCTAACAGTAACCTAATCTGTCATTGCAGCCACGGCATTATTGCCGCGAGACGCTCGTGGATTTTTTCCTGGTTCTTACTATAGTTAGTTTTAGTTTTTCATATTATATTTACTTTTAAAAGCAAAGCATTTTATTGATTTTATTAAAATTTACACGAAATCGTGTTTTCATAGATTAATATCGAAGCTGGAAAAAAGTATAAAAGTAGGAAAACAGAAAGATGGAACCCTGTTAAACCAAAAAGATTCTTCAAAACTTGTTACATATATGCATTGAAAATTTTAATTACATACCTTGAGTAGAGTAACACAACCGGAAGTGCGGGTCCATATTGAATAATACTCATATTCACAACTGTATTGGTAACACAATTAAGCTATAAATATTAGGGGCCATTTTAAGAAACTGTAGCATAATTACTTACCATTAAAAGGCCGTATATAATTTTCTTTATACAATTAAGCTTAGTGTTGCTTATAAGACAACAGACATAGTTGGTGGGATATATTAGTTTCTTGTTAAATTTATATATTACTCAAGGTCATAGAATATCAGATATGACACTTCAAAATTACATTGCTTTTCTGTACCAAAAATACATGACCTTCAACCACTAATCAAGGTACACATATGCAGCGGGAAATTTAAAAAACGTTGAGTTAGAAATTGCTTTAAATATTTAAATTGATTATTGTATGTAAAACTGCATAATTTAGGCTCTAACGTAATAAAGTCTACAGAAATTAGTACATAAAATTCAACAAGTGTATTGAATAGTAAGAGCAATTATTTTTAATCCTCTACAGAAGTCCAAATCTTTGTTCAGAGTCCCTTTGAATATAGTAATGAATTACCAATAACCAATATTACATATATTGCAATCACACCGAAGAACTACCATTAATAAGTAATAGTGAAGTCAATTCATTTACAATGAACTTATTCAAGTGAAATTACAAGGTAGAACAAGAAAAGTAGGATAAACTAAAGAGAGGTTGAATAATATACCACAGAATAATCATATGATACGCTAGTGTGAAAGTATTATTATTCTATGGATATACCAACAGAAAAATGGCGGATTTTAGACAGCAGCAAAGAAATTTGGTCTTCCGAAAACCGCCGAGTGTAACTTTTTCGTATATTATTATTCTATGGTACAGTATTCTACTTGCTATTAAAATATAGAATATTGAAACAGGAGTCTGTGTTGTATTTGCATGTTTCCAGTAAGGTAAGGACCTAGAAATGGAATTGGATTGTACCTGTAAGCTGGGCAATTAATTACTAGACTGCGTATATGATTTTCAAATCATACATTAATAATTACAAATAGAATGTAAAAAAGTCTAGTACAAGACCCTTATTATGGGCATTGCCAGTTTTGAAAATACCGCTCTAGCAAAACCAATCAGAGCTTTTGTCATTACTCCCGTGCACAAGTGCACTAGGTATTAATATCTTACCAAACGAATAAATAACTAAATAATTAGATGAAGCAGGGAAGTGGAATACATAACTTTCTATAATTCAACAAATCACTCTGCAACCACGCATTTGCAAATGAGTTCTAGATTATATTTTCAATTACATGTTACTATAGACTTCCATTATGTAGATTTTTCTAGATGTATTTCATTATTTTCAAATATATTTAGGTACTTAAAGATAAAACAATGTATGATTTTAATTTAATAGAAAACTTTAAAAAAATTTGGTAAACCTCTATAAAAATACAGTGTACTTGTTTACATATAAATAAGGACACGGTGTTCTTTTAGTGAATTTCACAAACACAGCTTTTAATTTAAGTAAAAAGATATGTGTTTGGACTTTTCTTAGGTTAGAAAAGCGTATGGTAATATTAAAGTAAACACCGCGTTCATCAATTCTTTAATCTTGTCCGACAAAACACGATCTAGCAGCATCGTGTGCTTCGTTCGTGTTTACTATTGGCTCTTTGTATTCTTCTATTGACGAGGTGCTTCACTTCAAGCGATACTCAAAATATCTTATCACATATGTTCGGGAATATAAGTACGTATCACATAATGTGTTTCGCATGCAATATTTTTAGTTAATAAATATCACTGATGATATATATATATATATATATATATATATATATATATATATATATATATATAGTATCTATAATAACAGGCTATTAGGTCTGCTAGTTAATGAATTAAACTCTTTATTATAATTCAAGCTTTCGGTTTTTATTTTTAAACCTTTATCAAGAATACTAAAATTGTGAAACGTTATTAGGGCATACAATAATCAAATACTTACTAATGTGAGGTTTTTTAAACTAGAATCGTTGATATAAATAAAATTCATAAATATAAATTAAAAGTGTGATGTATAAAGCTTTTAACAAAAATAATGTGATATTCATATTTAAGTTTGAAAGTTACAGATTGACAAATTCCTATATAATTTTGACAGTTGTCGAGACAACTTTCTAGATGTTACTATTTCTTTTGTAAGTCGACTGAAATTTAGATATTTTTTGATGTATGCATGTATGTCTATATACATATATATATATACACATATATACATATGCGAGCGTGTGTGAGTGTGAGTGTGAGTGTGTGTGTGTGTGTGTGTGTGTGTGTGTGTGTGTGTGTGTGCGCGTCTGTGTGTGTGTGTGTGTGTGTGTGTGTTTATGTTGCGTTTTATTAAGTGATGTGATCATTTAAGTTAAATTTGTTTTTGGGTTTAAAATGAAGTAGATAGGTGTATATGGAGCTTAGTGCGTTGATAACAGTTTTTTTATTAATATGAATATCACATTATTTTTGTTAAAAGCTTTATACATCACACTTTTAATTTATATTTATGAATTTTATTTATATCAACGATTCTAGTTTAAAAAACCTCACATTAGTAAGTATTTGATTATTGTATGCCCTAATAACGTTTCACAATTTTTAGTATTCTTGATAAAGGTTTAAAAATAAAAAACCGAAAGCTTGAATTATAATAAAGAGTTTAATTCATTAACTAGCAGACCTAATAGCCTGTTATTATAGATACTTTATTTTATAATCTGCAAGGTCGTTACACCACATAATTATATATATATATATATATATATATATATATATATATTGCTGTGATATACTCCTTTGAATGCGGGAACTGGGTCCTATCAACAAAAAAATTCTAGTCCCACCGATTGGGCGTCATAAACTGCTGTGATCCTGGTTTCGCTTCAGCTGCTCACCTAATTTTATAAACCTCCTCATTCATAAAATTAAACAACACATTCCTACCACAAACATCAACGTTAACTCTATTTACATCAATATTCAGAATACATTAAATTTTCAAATTAAATTTCAACATAAAATTCAGTTTTAAAAGAATTTCAAGATTAATTTTATTATCACTTTAACGTGCATCCAGAATTAAAGTCCTTGTTGGATGCCTACTAATTAATATAACAATATAAGCAGACCGGAGTCTGAGTATAAAGGAGCATCTACCACCCTTTACGTTAATTAACCAGGTTCGTCTAATTGAGCTCAAAGACATACCCAAAGTTTCATCATAATTCAGAACATCAATACTAAATACCCTTTCTACTTAAACAAGCAAATTTCATCTTAAAATTAAATTTTATGGTTAGTACAATTTCACTAATGTCCATTTAAAGTAAATCAATTATAAAGTTATTCAACACACACAAAAATGTCAAACAAAATAGTATAATTTACCTGAAGGTTACTGTCCTCGTAGATTCAATGTACATCGTCCCTTTAGTTAATCACACCATTCCAACAGGATTATATTTACGGCTTCTAATTCTCAACGCTTTTAAAATTTTCTCCATCACCATTTATTTAAAGTTGTTTCTGGGCTTTTCCGGAACTCATCTGTGTATATCTGACTCTTGTTTCGTGGATCCAGACACGTATTTGAACCATTTAATTATTAACACCCCGAAAATAACAAAGAAATTCATACTTCTTTCACCAATATACGCCAAAATTGCCTACTTTTGTGTATACATTTGTCGTTGTAAATTTTGCTAATTGGTACAGTGATACTAAATTTTATTACCTTGTATCTAAGTGCACTGAAGTACATTCATGTTAGCACGTAAATAACAAACTATTTTGAATCACTAAAATATACGAGCAAAATTTTAAATTATTTTATCAAACTAAAATGCACTGTTTAACATCTTGAATCAAGTCGCGGATGTAAGAGGTTTTAACGCATCGAATAGTCAAAAGTCTAAGAGGCCGAAATTCATATTACCACCGGTATATATAGCGAATAGCCGGCACGTCGCTTTTGTCCTCAAAACAGACAATTCTTAAGAATTTCTCATTCTATGTTCCCAGTCCGTCGTTCGCGCGTCGGTTTTTACGAATTTTTCACTCGCCCCATTTAAATCTCAGAAATTCTCACACGGCACGCAAACATGTCCGAGAAAAACTAATTAATTTTGTACAGAAATTGTTGTTTCTACCTCTGATATTTGCATCCTATTTTCAACCAATTGTGACCCTCGTGACGTTGCTTAAATCACGCCTTTTACTATATGTATCTTTGCTTGACGCATTTTCTCTTTCCTTTTCTAACCTGTTCGTATTGGTGCAAATTGATATTCTTTATTATCGATTATATTTTAGTCCATGTGGACTATCTGGGTTTAATAACCCCGTATCGCACCTTCTCGTGAATATTAAGCCCCGGTTTCTCCAAGATTCTTTGTAAACATTAATTATCTGCAAACTTTTCGCCGAATGAGCTTTTTAAATAAACCCTGTTTTGTATTTCGTGCTAAAGCATCTGACCGTTTCCAATATCCTTAGAATCGACATGTTTATCTAAACAAATTAAACTGAAATTGCCTTTTAAAATACGCAGGTGTGTTCAAACATCCTACTTCTAACTAACACTTCTAGGATTTGCTTTTTATTGGGTTTTTACAAGTTTCTATAGATATTATCTGTTACTAACGATTCAATTAACTTCAATTAAAATTGACTTCTATCCTTTCATTTTTAGCGAATACAAGTTAAATATTAATTATTATGTGTACACTTTGTTTTACTACCGGTTACTTAAAATAGGGTTAATTAATATAAATTTTGCACGTAATTTCCATTTGTTTAGGAATAATTACATTACACGCAGAGCTTTTTAATACTGCTTCTTTTGATATAAAGCGTCTTGTACATAATTTAAATCTCATATGTTTAATGAAACTAATAAATTTTTATGCTTCACGGTTTTAATAACGCGTATTATCTAATAATATTCATTATACACGGTGATTAAAATTATTTGATGTGATTATTTAATTTTCTACCCTAGTCTAAATATGAGTATTTTCCCCCTATTTGAATACAAATAATCCCACTTATTTGAATGCAAATATTAAGCATTTAGCCCAAAAAAAAATTACAAAAAAATTGCCTATCACTCTCTACCCTTATCTATCTAACTTACCTACCTTATCTCCAATTCAAAAAAATATTTACACCTATCCTATATCCCTATCCTATTCCTAACTCTCACCTAATTCTATAAACTGAAATTATCCCTAACTTCATCCTACTTATCCATCTTATCCTATATACATCCTATATACCTATCCTATTTCTAACTTTTAACTAATCTTCACTATACTTTACTTCCCCCTACCTAATCCTATATGCCTATCCTACTCTTACTCTATTCCTAACTCTCCACTAATCTTCTATGAAATATCTACACTTAACCTATCTTATTTTCTTCCTACATTTACTCTTTATTCTCATCCTAAACCTATTCCTAATTATCTCCCATATTTATCCTATATACCGCTTTATTTTCCCTAAACACTTACTTCTACTCTTCTATCTACACCTATTCTATCCCTATTCTATTTAAATCTAACTCTCTTCTTGACCCTCCATGTCTTTCTTCTTACCATCCTAATACTCTTCATCCCTCTCTCCCCCTTCTATATCTATACTTAACATCCCTGTTATCTCACCTACAATAAACTTATCATCCCTATTATCCTTACTCTTAATTATTACTTCTTCTTCAGTCCCTACACTTGCCTGTTTCTCATTGATCATTGTTTCCTTTTCTGCCGACAAACCAAACGATACTACTTTACAATTCTCGATTTTTCTCTCTACGGAAAATCCTACGTACCTTCTAGAATTCTTATGTAATGGAATCCGCCAGAATGAATTCCTTAAATCTACTTTATTAAAAACAAACTTGCCACTTAACCTCGTCAAAAATAATTCTGCCTTCACCTGCTCCCGATATGCTGCTGTTGCTTCTACTACCACTAATTCTGTATGTTTTCGTACTAAAGCTTGAACCTTTACTCTCCTATCCTCTGGACATCTTATTGTGTTGATCTGTTTAACTTCATCATCCTCTACCTCTACTACATTAATACTAAACCCCGTGTCATCCTCTGTGACTTCATAACTGCCCTTCCATGGCACTACCCTATCCTTAATCTTTATTACCTTCCGTTCCATATCTATCAAAACCCCTAACTGCATCATACAGTCAACACCTAAAATGCTCTGAAACTTCAGTCCAGGTACAATTACAAACTCCTGTTCACAGCTTAAACCTCCTATATCTATCCTAAGCACCACAACACTATTTACTACAGCAAACTTCTTTTATTTGGAGCTACTAAATGGCTACGCTTTATAGGCATAATTCTATCACAAACCTTATCCCTAATTTTGCTGACGAATTCCTCCGATATTAAACTCGCCTCTGCCCCTGTATCAAGTAATACTTCTACATTATTCTCAAAAATTTCTAAATTAATAATTGGCAAACATAATTTTTCCTCAGTTTCTGGCTCTACTTCCTCCTCAATTTTGAAAAATTCACGTGGATGTTCATATACATTTACACTGAAATCTAGTGGTCTGTCGCGTTCTAAAAATCCTGTCCAGGTCTGTTTTCCCTACTCGGTCCTGGTCTAGCCGTCACCTCAGCGTACGTCCTAGGCGTTTCCACTCGTTCCGTGTCTGTATTAGCAGTCCCGCTCATGTCTGGTGAACTATTCATTCTGGTAGGTCCCGGTTTCTGTGCAGGTCCCCTTCCTAAACTATTACTCCTAACGTATGGTCGTCTCTGTTCCCAATTCTGTCGCTGGTATCCGTAATTATTCCCCCTTCTAGCATAGTTGTCCCGTCTATTGTCAAACCTAACTGTGTTGATCTGTCTTTCCCTGTTTTCCCGAGGTCGTCCACTACTTACGTCGTCGTACCTCTGCAGGTATTCCAAAAACATTTCTCTGTCCACTATGTTCTGTAGTGCTACGTGCTGTCTTATGTCTACCTCGAAGTGTCGTGATAAATACTTAATAATTTGTCGGTCCGTCAGTGGTGGGTTCAGTTGCTTTGCTATGCTATACTTGCGTATAGCATATTGCTCCTACTTCCTGAAAATTCTCCTTAAATTTCCTGTGATTAAGTCGTCTCGTACCTGATCTTGTCTGTGGTCACTCCAGTAGTGCTTTAGAAATTTGTTTTCAAAGTCCTGATACGTGTCTATGCCCTGTCCTACTAAATTGTACCACGCTTCCGCATTGTCTTTAATAAAGCCTTTATCGTATTTAGTTTAGTCTGTTCGTCAAATAAATTTCCCACTAGATTTCTTACACTATTAATAAAAATTTGTGGATTTACCCTGTTATCGCCATAAAATTTCATGTGTTGGTCCAATGATACTCCACCTGTAGAAAATCTGGGACCATCCCCCGTTAAATTTGACATGTTGTATTTAATACTACTAACTTCGCGTTCTACCCTGCCTAACTGATCCCTACATGAGTCCGTCACTTCAGTCATTTTACATTAATCTCTTCTTCACAGAACATGCGTACTTCGGACTTTAAATGTCCCATTTCCTGTCGAAGACCTGTAATATCACGCTCATTTTTTTCAACCCTATTTTCAACTTCCCCCATCTTTACGGTAAGACTATTTTTAAATTCTGAAACTTCTTTATTCGTCTTATCTATTTTCTCACTTAGGGTTTCCCTAACTCCTGTTAATGTCTCATTCATTCGGTCAAATTTTCGATTTGAGTCCTCTCTCGCTCTATTCGATTCATCGCTTAGCAGTTCTAATTTTCTGTTAGACTCCTCCATCGCTCTATTCGATTCTTCACTCATCCTCTCTAACATTCTCAATATCATCTCGTTTCCTTGATCTCCTGATTCCGTCCTCGACTGATCTCTACTGCCTCCAGCTTCCTCCATTTTAGAATTTTTTTCGCACAATGCTCTATCGTCACTTCCAATTTCCACTCCTTGACTCCTTAACCACTCTTTTCTCTGCATACGTTCTACTCACTCACACACACTCAAAATACTCTTAAATTTATACACACACAAAAACTCTCTCTCTCAGATCGCCAGTTTCCTGGAATAGTTAAACACTATCTGGAATTCGAGCCCTCACGTTGTGGTCGCCATAAACTGCTGTGATATACTCCTTTGAATGCGGGAACTGGGTCCTTTCAACAAAAAAATTCTAGTCCCACCGATTGGGCGTCATAAACTGCTGTGATCCTGGTTTCGCTTCAGCTGCTCACCTAATTTTATAAACCTCCTCATTCATAAAATTAAACAGCACATTCCTACCACAAACATCAACGTTAACTCTATTTACATCAATATTCAGAATACATTAAATTTTCAAATTAAATTTCAACATAAAATTCAGTTTTAAAACAGAATTTCAAGATTAATTTTATTATCACTTTAACGTGCATCCAGAATTAAAGTCCTTGTTGGATGCCTACTAATTAATATAACAATATAAGCAGACCGGAGTCTGAGTATAAAGGAGCATCTACCACCCCTTTACGTTAATTAACCAGGTTCGTCTAATTGAGCTCAAAGACATACCCAAAGTTTCATCATAATTCAGAACATCAATACTAAATACCCTTTCTACTTAAACAAGCAAATTTCATCTTAAAATTAAATTTTATGGTTAGTACAATTTCACTAATGTCCATTTAAAGTAAATCAATTATAAAGTTATTCAACACACACAAAAATGTCAAACAAAATAGTATAATTTACCTGAAGGTTACTGTCCTCGTAGCTTCAATGTACATCGTCCCTTTAGTTAATCACACCATTCCAACAGGATTATATTTACGGCTTCTAATTCTCAACGCTTTTAAAATTTTCTCCATCACCATTTATTTAAAGTTGTTTCTGGGCTTTTCCGGAACTCATCTGTGTATATCTGACTCTTGTTTCGTGGATCCAGACACGTATTTGAACCATTTAATTATTAACACCCCCGAAAAATAACAAAGAAATTCATACTTCTTTCACCAATATACGCCAAAATTGCCTACTTTTGTGTATACATTTGTCGTTGTAAATTTTGCTAATTGGTACAGTGATACTAAATTTTATTACCTTGTATCTAAGTGCACTGAAGTACATTCATGTTAGCACGTAAATAACAAACTATTTTGAATCACTAAAATATACGAGCAAAATTTTAAATTATTTTATCAAACTAAAATGCACTGTTTAACATCTTGACTCAAGTCGCGGATGTAAGAGGTTTTAACGCATCGAATAGTCAAAAGTCTAAGAGGCCGAAATTCATATTACCACCGGTATATATAGCGAATAGCCGGCACGTCGCTTTTGTCCTCAAAACAGACAATTCTTAAGAATTTCTCATTCTATGTTCCCAGTCCGTCGTTCGCGCGTCGGTTTTACGAATTTTCACTCGCCCCATTTAAATCTCAGAAATTCTCACACGGCACGCAAACATGTCCGAGAAAAACTAATTAATTTTGTACAGAAATTGTTGTTTCTACCTCTGATATTTGCATCCTATTTTCAACCAATTGTGACCCTCGTGACGTTGCTTAAATCACGCCTTTTACTATATGTATCTTTGCTTGACGCATTTTCTCTTTCCTTTTCTAACCTGTTCGTATTGGTGCAAATTGATATTCTTTATTATCGATTATATTTTAGTCCATGTGGACTATCTGGGTTTAATAACCCCGTATCGCACCTTCTCGTGAATATTAAGCCCCGGTTTCTCCAAGATTCTTTGTAAACATTAATTATCTGCAAACTTTTCGCCGAATGAGCTTTTAAATAAACCCTGTTTTGTATTTCGTGCTAAAGCATCTGACCGTTTCCAATATCCTTAGAATCGACATGTTTATCTAAACAAATTAAACTGAAATTGCCTTTTAAAATACGCAGGTGTGTTCAAACATCCTACTTCTAACTAACACTTCTAGGATTTGCTTTTATTGGGTTTTACAAGTTTCTATAGATATTATCTGTTACTAACGATTCAATTAACTTCAATTAAAATTGACTTCTATCCTTTCATTTTAGCGAATACAAGTTAAATATTAATTATTATGTGTACACTTTGTTTTACTACCGGTTACTTAAAATAGGGTTAATTAATATAAATTTTGCACGTAATTTCCATTTGTTTAGGAATAATTACATTACACGCAGAGCTTTTTAATACTGCTTCTTTTGATATAAAGCGTCTTGTACATGATTTAAATCTCTTATGTTTAATGAAACTAATAAATTTTTATGCTTCACGGTTTTAATAACGCGTATTATCTAATAATATTCATTATACACGGTGATTAAAATTATTTGATGTGATTATTTAATTTTCTACCCTAGTCTAAATATGAGTATTTTCCCCCTATTTGAATACAAATAATCCCACTTATTTGAATGCAAATATTAAGCATTTAGCCCAAAAAAAAATTACAAAAATAAATTGCCTATCTCTCTCTACCCTTATCTATCTAACTTACCTACCTTATCTCCAATTCAAAAAAATATTTACACCTATCCTATATCCCTATCCTATTCCTAACTCTCACCTAATTCTATAAACTGAAATTATCCCTAACTTCATCCTACTTATCCATCTTATCCTATATACATCCTATATACCTATCCTATTTCTAACTTTTAACTAATCTTCACTATACTTTACTTCCCCCTACCTAATCCTATATGCCTATCCTACTCTTACTCTATTCCTAACTCTCCACTAATCTTCTATGAAATATCTACACTTAACCTATCTTATTTTCTTCCTACATTTACTCTTTATTCTCATCCTAAACCTATTCCTAATTATCTCCCATATTTATCCTATATACCGCTTTATTTTCCCTAAACACTTACTTCTACTCTTCTATCTACACCTATTCTATCCCTATTCTATTTAAATCTAACTCTCTTCTTGACCCTCCATGTCTTTCTTCTTACCATCCTAATACTCTTCATCCCTCTCTCCCCCTTCTATATCTATACTTAACATCCCTGTTATCTCACCTACAATAAACTTATCATCCCTATTATCCTTACTCTTAATTATTACTTCTTCTTCAGTCCCTACACTTGCCTGTTTCTCATTGATCATTGTTTCCTTTTCTGCCGACAAACCAAACGATACTACTTTACAATTCTCGATTTTTCTCTCTACGGAAAATCCTACGTACCTTCTAGAATTCTTATGTAATGGAATCCGCCAGAATGAATTCCTTAAATCTACTTTATTAAAAACAAACTTGCCACTTAACCTCGTCAAAAATAATTCTGCCTTCACCTGCTCCCGATATGCTGCTGTTGCTTCTACTACCACTAATTCTGTATGTTTTCGTACTAAAGCTTGAACCTTTACTCTCCTATCCTCTGGACATCTTATTGTGTTGATCTGTTTAACTTCATCATCCTCTACCTCTACTACATTAATACTAAACCCCGTGTCATCCTCTGTGACTTCATAACTGCCCTTCCATGGCACTACCCTATCCTTAATCTTTATTACCTTCCGTTCCATATCTATCAAAACCCCTAACTGCATCATACAGTCAACACCTAAAATGCTCTGAAACTTCAGTCCAGGTACAATTACAAACTCCTGTTCACAGCTTAAACCTCCTATATCTATCCTAAGCACCACAACACTATTTACTACAGCAAACTTCTTTTTATTTGGAGCTACTAAATGGCTACGCTTTATAGGCATAATTCTATCACAAACCTTATCCCTAATTTTGCTGACGAATTCCTCCGATATTAAACTCGCCTCTGCCCCTGTATCAAGTAATACTTCTACATTATTCTCAAAAATTTCTAAATTAATAATTGGCAAACATAATTTTCCTCAGTTTCTGGCTCTACTTCCTCCTCAATTTTGAAAAATTCACGTGGATGTTCATATACATTTACACTGAAATCTAGTGGTCTGTCGCGTTCTAAAAATCCTGTCCAGGTCTGTTTTCCCTACTCGGTCCTGGTCTAGCCGTCACCTCAGCGTACGTCCTAGGCGTTTCCACTCGTTCCGTGTCTGTATTAGCAGTCCCGCTCATGTCTGGTGAACTATTCATTCTGGTAGGTCCCGGTTTCTGTGCAGGTCCCCTTCCTAAACTATTACTCCTAACGTATGGTCGTCTCTGTTCCCAATTCTGTCGCTGGTATCCGTAATTATTCCCCTTCTAGCATAGTTGTCCCGTCTATTGTCAAACCTAACTGTGTTGATCTGTCTTTCCCTGTTTTCCCGAGGTCGTCCACTACTTACGTCGTCGTACCTCTGCAGGTATTCCAAAACATTTCTCTGTCCACTATGTTCTGTAGTGCTACGTGCTGTCTTATGTCTACCTCGAAGTGTCGTGATAAATACTTAATAATTTGTCGGTCCGTCAGTGGTGGGTTCAGTTGCTTTGCTATGCTATACTTGCGTATAGCATATTGCTCTACTTCCTGAAAATTCTCCTTAAATTTCCTGTGATTAAGTCGTCTCGTACCTGATCTTGTCTGTGGTCACTCCAGTAGTGCTTTAGAAATTTGTTTTCAAAGTCCTGATACGTGTCTATGCCCTGTCCTACTAAATTGTACCACGCTTCCGCATTGTCTTTTAATAAAGCCTTTATCGTATTTAGTTTAGTCTGTTCGTCAAATAAATTTCCCACTAGATTTCTTACACTATTAATAAAAATTTGTGGATTTACCCTGTTATCGCCATAAAATTTCATGTGTTGGTCCAATGATACTCCACCTGTAGAAAATCTGGGACCATCCCCGTTAAATTTGACATGTTGTATTTAATACTACTAACTTCGCGTTCTACCCTGCCTAACTGATCCCTACATGAGTCCGTCACTTCAGTCATTTTACATTAATCTCTTCTTCACAGAACATGCGTACTTCGGACTTTAAATGTCCCATTTCCTGTCGAAGACCTGTAATATCACGCTCATTTTTTCAACCCTATTTTCAACTTCCCCATCTTTACGGTAAGACTATTTTAAATTCTGAAACTTCTTTATTCGTCTTATCTATTTTCTCACTTAGGGTTTCCCTAACTCCTGTTAATGTCTCATTCATTCGGTCAAATTTTCGATTTGAGTCCTCTCCGCTCTATTCGATTCATCGCTTAGCAGTTCTAATTTTCTGTTAGACTCCTCCATCGCTCTATTCGATTCTTCACTCATCCTCTCTAACATTCTCAATATCATCTCGTTTCCTTGATCTCCTGATTCCGTCCTCGACTGATCTCTACTGCCTCCAGCTTCTTCCATTTTAGAATTTTTTTCGCACAATGCTCTATCGTCACTTCCAATTTCCACTCCTTGACTCCTTAACCACTCTTTTCTCTGCATACGTTCTACTCACTCACACACACTCAAAATACTCTTAAATTTATACACACACAAAAACTCTCTCTCTCAGATCGCCAGTTTCCTGGAATAGTTAAACACTATCTGGAATTCGAGCCCTCACGTTGTGGTCGCCATAAACTGCTGTGATATACTCCTTTGAATGCGGGAACTGGGTCCTTTCAACAAAAAAATTCTAGTCCCACCGATTGGGCGTCATAAACTGCTGTGATCCTGGTTTCGCTTCAGCTGCTCACCTAATTTTATAAACCTCCTCATTCATAAAATTAAACAGCACATTCCTACCACAAACATCAACGTTAACTCTATTTACATCAATATTCAGAATACATTAAATTTTCAAATTAAATTTCAACATAAAATTCAGTTTTAAAAAGAATTTCAAGATTAATTTTATTATCACTTTAACGTGCATCCAGAATTAAAGTCCTTGTTGGATGCCTACTAATTAATATAACAATATAAGCAGACCGGAGTCTGAGTATAAAGAGGCATCTACCACCCCTTTACGTTAATTAACCAGGTTCGTCTAATTGAGCTCAAAGACATACCCAAAGTTTCATCATAATTCAGAACATCAATACTAAATACCCTTTCTACTTAAACAAGCAAATTTCATCTTAAAATTAAAATTTTATGGTTAGTACAATTTCACTAATGTCCATTTAAAGTAAATCAATTATAAAGTTATTCAACACACACAAAATGTCAAACAAAATAGTATAATTTACCTGAAGGTTACTGTCCTCGTAGCTTCAATGTACATCGTCCCTTTAGTTAATCACACCATTCCAACAGGATTATATTTACGGCTTCTAATTCTCAACGCTTTTAAAATTTTCTCCATCACCATTTATTTAAAGTTGTTTCTGGGCTTTTCCGGAACTCATCTGTGTATATCTGACCCTTGTTTCGTGGATCCAGACACGTATTTGAACCATTTAATTATTAACACCCCCGAAAAATAACAAAGAAATTCATACTTCTTTCACCAATATACGCCAAAACTGCCTACTTTTGTGTATACATTTGTCGTTGTAAATTTTGCTAATTGGTACCGTGATACTAAATTTTATTACCTTGTATCTAAGTGCACTGAAGTACATTCATGTTAGCACGTAAATAACAAACTATTTTGAATCACTAAAATATACGAGCAAAATTTTAAATTATTTTATCAAACTAAAATGCACTGTTTAACATCTTGAATCAAGTCGCGGATGTAAGAGCTTTTAACGCATCGAATAGTCAAAAGTCTAAGAGGCCGAAATTCATATTACCACCGGTATATATAGCGAATAGCCGGCACGTCGCTTTTGTCCTCAAAACAGACAATTCTTAAGAATTTCTCATTCTATGTTCCCAGTCCGTCGCTCGCGCGTCGGTTTTTACGAATTTTCACTCGCCCCATTTAAATCTCAGAAATTCTCACACGGCACGCAAACATGTCCGAGAAAAACTAATTAATTTTGTACAGAAATTGTTGTTTCTACCTCTGATATTTGCATCCTATTTTCAACCAATTGTGACCCTCGTGACGTTGCTTAAATCACGCCTTTTACTATATGTGTCTTTGCTTAACGCATTTTCTCTTTCCTTTTCTAACCTGTTCGTATTGGTGCAAACTGATATTCTTTATTATCGATTATATTTTAGTCCATGTGGACTATCTGGGTTTAATAACCCCGTATCGCACCTTCTCGCGAATATTAAGCCCCGGTTTCTCCAAGATTCTTTGTAAACATTAATTATCTGCAAACTTTTCGCCGAATGAGCTTTTTAAATAAACCCTGTTTTGTATTTCGTGCTAAAGCATCTGACCGTTTTCAATATCCTTAGAATCGACATGTTTATCTAAACAAATTAAACTGAAATTGCCTTTTAAAATACGCAGGTGTGTTCAAACATCCTACTTCTAACTAACACTTCTAGGATTTGCATTTTATTGGGTTTTTACAAGTTTCTGTAGATATTATCTGTACGTTTTGTTCAATACCGGTTACTTGAAATAGAGTTAATTAAGATAAATTTTGCACGTAATTTCCATTTGTTTAGGAATAATTACATTACACGCAGAGCTTTTTAATACTGCTTCTTTTGATATAAAGCGTCTTGTACGTGATTTAAATCTCTTATGTTTAATGAAACTAATAAATTTTTATGCTTCACGGTTTTAATAACGCGTATTATCTAATAATATTCATTATACACGGTGATTAAAATTATTTGATGTGATTATTTAATTTTCTACCCTGGTCTAAATATGAGTAATATATATATATATATATATATATATATATATATATATTGTTGCGAGCTACTATTAGGCAACCTGTCAAACATACAAGCGCCGCTGAAAGCTTAACAAATATACATAACCTAAAACAGTATAAAATTCAAAATTAATCAGGAATTTTTCATCAGTATTTAGAAATTGGTCGTTAAAATAAGGGCAAGTATATTTAAATAATAGTTAGGAGAAACTAGAATAAAAAAAATTATATTTATGTATTAAATTATTTATCTTTTTCTATTTATTATAAATATATTATGTATTGTTTACATAAATAATGTATGATAGACCAATATATATTTGCATTAATCTTATTAATTAATATATTTATAGGTGGAAGCTATGGGTGATGTAGGAAATATCACGGATGATAAAGAATTTTTGGAATTATTTAATTTAGTCTTTCCTCAAACAAAATCACCCGTTTTTAGGCACAGACCTAATCATTTTGAAGTATGGAATGATAAAGAATTTCTTCAACGTTTTCGTTTAACGAAACATACCGTGCAGTTTATAACGGATTTAATCGATAGAGATATAGAATCCCAAACGGACAGGTATGTTGCTAATTAGTAAAAACAATTTGAGATTTAACCATATTTTATAGGAATCATGCTGTTCGGGATTGATTAATTTCATTATTCAAATTCAAATATTTTTTCGTGTTTATAAAATTGGTGTGTTGGGACGTTATAACTCCCGCCAACATATTTTGTCAAAAACAAGTGCATCTTATCACTTGTTATTTCGGTGTACAACATGGTGGACAGAAAAGGTGCTGCCTTGTAAAACTTCAGGGAATGCTGCCATCAGTTTTCAATCTATGTGGTGACTAATTGCAGAAAGTCGCTTGTGTTGAAAGTGAAACAGTTCCTCAGGTGAGTGTATTTTCATTTTAACTACACCAATTTTCGTGATATTAGGTTAAACATTTTGTACTCACATTTCGTGCGGTTTTTTCAAACAATTTCTATAGTTATTCATTATCACATGCTGTAAGTGCAGTTGATAAAGTTCTTCTTACATTACGTTTTTATGCTACTGGTAGTTTTATGGAAACAGTTGGCGACTTAAGTAGTGTCGACAAGAGTACTGCGAGCAAAGTAATTCATAAGGTTTCAAGAGCTATTGCAAGATTAGGTGATCGTTATATTCAAATGCCAGTCTCAAGTGAATTTAGGACAGTTACAAACAAATTCTATGGAATAAGTAGATTTCCACGGTGTATAGGAGCACTTGACTGTACACATATTAAAATACAGTCTCCTGGAGGTGCAGAACCAGAGATATTTAGAAATAGGAAAGGGTTTTTTTCATATAACGTACAGTGTGTGTGTGATGCAGATTTAGTCATTCGTGATATTGTTTGACGATGGAGCGGCTCGGTACATGACTCTACAATCTTTGGCAATAGTAGAGTAAGGAGGAGATTGGAATTAGGCGAATTTGGTGGAAATGTTTTAGTTGGCGATAGTGGTTATCCTATAAAGAATTATTTAATAACCCCATTAAGAACACCACAAACTTGTGCTGAAAACTTATTTCATGAATCCCAGATTCGTACTCGCAATCCAATTGAACGAGTCTTTGGAATATGGAAACGACGATCCCCATGCCTAGCACTTGGATTGCGAGTAAAGCAAGAAAATATTGAAGCCATTGTTGTTTCAACTGCTGTTTTGCACAATTTAGCACGGACATTGAATGATCCAGTACCTGAAGTAGATGTACGTGAGTTAGCTGCAATTGAATTGATACAGGATATGCAAGCTTTACCAGTAAGAAATTATGGGCATCTTAATAATAGGACTCGAACAGCTCTAATTAACAATTATTTTGATAGGTTATAATTTAAAACATTTACAGCATATTATGTACATAGGTTAGTTTAATTACAACTTTAATAATTATAAGGTAGTTTTAGTATAATACAATAAGTACTTTAATTTACTAATTATCTAGGTCTATGATTATGATATTATTCTTAAATCTAATTACTGTAATGTTAGTTTATTAAAACAAAATGTAGTATTTGAAATATATTAATAGTGATTCAATTTTTTAATTTATGAAGCAGGTGCTTTTTTTCTAGTTCCAAAATTTCCATTTGCTTTTCGTGTTGTTCCCAAGCAATCTTTCGTTGTAATTCAGCATCTGTTCGACGTATCAACAATTGCTGTTCATGTAACTCCTCCGTATGCTTCAACTTTTGTTCAAATTCACGTCTACACATTTCCATTTTAAAATCTTGTAAACTACTTTTAGCTTCTGCTCATGATTGCAAAGCTTTAGGTAGCTTACATTCTCTTTTATGTTCTGTAATAAACAGAAAGTCGCACTTAAATTAATTAAAATATTTTATTTTTATTACCTATGTGCGATTTCTGTAGAGGCTTTGAAATAGGTGTTTTTAGCTTCTGCGGTGTGGCAAATGACCAGTCCTGAGTAGCATCTGCAACAAAGAAAAATAGTAATATTGATGAATTATAGTAAGACGGTTACCTGTACTTGTTTCTGTCATTACCGATGTCGAGGGCGAATTCATGTTAACACATATTTCCGATGTTTCTGGAAACGAATAGAATAAATACAATTAGTCGTCACAATATCTTATAGTAAACATCTTAAGATTTTTCTCATGTGATGAAAGATCTACTGACCTGGATTTTTAAGTTGTTTACCATAATTATGAAATTGGTCATAGGAATATCTATCGATTTCTACATCTTCTACTACATAATCCATATCTTCAACAACCAATTCTGAAGTTGTACCTACAAGTTTAGTAATTGTATCGATAGCTATATATAAAAATTATATTTGTTTACCTTTATCAGAACCAAATTTGGATTCAAAACCTTCTAGTCGCTTACCCAGTAAATCTTTAATTTCATCATCAATATCTGTTGTGGTAGCTGGTTTATGAGGACTCCCACCTGTTCCCTTAACATATAGTTTCTCATCCGCAAATTTCTTTTTTGTTTGTTTTTTAAATTATCATATTTTTTTCTAAGTACTTGAATATCTCTAAAATTACTGTTGGAACCTTGATTGAATTCACTTTCAATTTTCCTCCATGCCTCCAACTTTAATCTATTGGCATCAGTGTCCGATTTTTTGCATTCAATAATTTCTTTGTGTTTCTTCATTAAATTTATCAAAAGCATTTCTTCCTCAGTAGTAAAATTAATTGATCTTTTACGCTTTTCTTCCATTGTATATTAAAAGTACTAACCACAGACCGTACTAACGTAAGGATGTGAATACAAAATTTTAGAGGTTAGACTCCTATACTAACAAACAGCTGTCTAAAGTGTGCACAAGCGCATTTACAAAATAGTTGCGACAATAAGGTTTAGAAAAGGCTTTATTAAGCTTAACATTGAACAACGCAACAAATTTAAGCTGAGCTTTATTGTTAAACCGTACTTAACTAAACTTGACTTTAAGGTCCAATTGAACAACCGGGCCTCAGAGGAAGAGGATTTGCCAACGGAGTTTAGATAATAAACTAAATAAAAATATTCGTAAAAAAAGACCTGCATTGCGTAAGAAGAAGATCATTTTCCATCAGGATAATGCCCGTCCACACACAAGTACAAAAATTAAATGATCTGAAGTACGATCTGTTGCAACATCCACCTTATTCGCCCGATGTAGCTCCTCCTGACTTCCACCTATTTCCATGACTAAAAGTTTTCCTTGGGGGAAAACGATTTTCCACGGACGAAGAAGTAAAAGCAGCTGTCGACGACTATTTTGGAGGCCTTGAAGAAACGCACTTTCGTGATGGCATAATGGATTAGGAACATCGCTGGATGAAGTGTATTCAACTTGACGGAAATTATGTTGAAAAATAAACTATATTTTAAAAACAAATTTTTTCATTTTCCCCTGCGTTTCGCGAACTTTTCAAATCACCTTCGTATTACCACTATTTTTAATAACCCAAATCATTTAAAATCCAATCTTAAATATGTAGTTTTATGCGTCACATGTCTGTTTTACAATTCAATCCCTTAATAAATAAATCTTAATCAGTAAAATTTTCATATCAACATGCTAACGCTAATAATTCGTGGCTAATTAAATTCTGTGACCGACATTAAATAATCAGTTCTCTGATAATATGTACCTGCTAATCATTTAAAGTAAGTATTAGGCTCAAGCAAATCTTTGATCGAGTTGATTGGGCTACGGTATTATACTTCAACGTTTAAGACTCCCTAAAAAAAGTCTTTTGTGTTCATGAACTTAGCAATATTGTTCAATTATCTTACAATTAATTGGTTTAAGTATTCGGCGTGTTTTAATATATTTTTTTTTATAGTAAATGAGTTTAATTTTGCAAAAAAAATTAAATATGATTTATACGAATATGATTAATTTGTAATAATATTAATTAAACAAGTAAAAATTTAAGTTCGGTAGAAATTTAAAAAAAGACTTCCGCTACCGGGAATCGAACCCGAGCCTCCTGGGTGAAAGTCAGGTATCCTAGCCACTAGACCATAGCGCATAACTGTTAGCAAACACTTCTTTGTACAATATAATATGTCAAAAAATAAAAGACTAACTAACTCAATATATATTTTATTTATTTATCTAAACTAATTAAATATATCATTGCTGAAAATCGTGGGCTCCAGTTTACCATTACAAACCACAAGTAGAAACTTCTACATTACTTTAGACAGAGGACTGTTGTGTATAAATCATCAATCAAAACAAATTTTTGGAGGTTTTCAACAATTTTAGCAGAAAATGCAATTTTATACGTGTCTAAATATCGTTGTAAAACCAAATATGGTTGATCATAATAGGTGCCAATGTAAAACTATGTTAAAATCCATTTATCAGGAGCACCAATGTGGAATAATTAGGGACCAACACTTTTAATGATAACAAATTTTACAGTACTACATAACCTCATACGATTTGAAATGTTCAGTTTTGAAAGAAATAACCACAGCTGATGATTTCCCGGATATTTAAGTTTGGTGAAAAAAACAAGACATATTGAGTGTTTTTTTTAGAAAAAGAAAAATATACACTAGAAATAAGTATACTGTGCACTTACAATAACAGAATCTTAATTTGGATTTTCGGCGGTTTCACCAGGTTGGGTTACTGTTAATAACAGCTGTACTATTTAAAATCATCGGGTTTGATACCCAGGTTAGGTTAGTTGTTAGTAGCCGGTTATTTATCATCGACTTAAATCCTTGGGTTAGGTTAGCAGGTTTTTTATTTAAAGTAATGTCGGTAGTCTGTGGTAGTCGTTTCCTACTTGGTCAGTAAATTAGGTAGTACCAGTAATGTCTATTAAAAAGCACCACTACAGATCTCCAGGTTAGTTTAGTAGAAGGTTATTTATAAGTAATATCTATTAAACAGCACCGGCCACAGATCCTCATCGGCTTAGATCCCTAGGTTTGTTACTGTTAGTAGCAGCTTACTATTAAAAATAAGGGTGATTGAAATGCCCCCCTTGCAGATTCCCATCAACTTAGATCATTTAGTTAGGTTGCAGTTGAAGGCAGGTTTACTACTAACAAGTTTATGTAAGTGCACCCATGCAGATCCTCATCGATTTACAACACCTTGTTAGGGTAATATTACTTACACTAATCGTGACCACACTAGTACTCAATTTTTTGGAAGATGCTTAGGAAATTTTAATCACAGTATATAAATAACTATAGAAACAGCATTTATTTGCAGGCATTATTATTTAAGATATAACAAAATAAGTGTAATATATTTTCACTACAGTATGAAATATTAAGTGCAATATAAATCCTCTATGCATTTAGGACTTGTGGTTGAGCAATTTAGGTGTTTATATTTACAAGCATTTCCTTTTACAGTATTTACAAACATCAATACTTATCAGTGGTGATAAAATAATATACTTGGTGTTTTAGTAGAATTACAGGCTAGTTAAAAACACTGCACGTACATTGCTTATATAGGGTTCTGCTATAGTTAAGCTGGGTGTTGTAGACTCTAAACTTGTCAAAAACACTTCACAAGTAAAAATGTAGTTGCACATTATTTAACTGATATTAAGTTATAGTCGTTGATGCTGCAGCAATACACTCGTCGAAAGCACTATTGTTAAAATTAGGTTGATGCATTGTTACACTGGGTAGCGTTCCTGGACATGGCTTATAAAATTATTGAAAGTATCCCTAGCCGAGCCATTGCCAAAGTGGTGCCTCCACATAAACTCATCTATGTAGTCATCCAACATATGGGAACTTAACACAGATAATCTACGACAAAATCCTTTCAATACCCTTCAACTTGATTTGTACACAGTCCTGTTTGGGGATCTACAAAGTTTCTGTGATGATTGACGGATTCGTGCTTGTAACCCATTCTATTTAGACGTCCGTACGCCCGCCACTCATCAGTTCAAATTGTCAAACCTGGTAAGACACGAGCTAGGATGATGGGTAATAAAGTAATTGCTGTAAGGTTTGATACATGTACGATATAACCAGACTTAGTTGCGGTATCATATATGTCTAATATTCAATGCTGCTCCAAAACACGACCTCTGTTGTACTTCCTTCTCGTAATTAAGCTTTCATCGATTTGTACAATGCCACCCCTCCCCCCACACTGAAACAAGTCTGGACGTTGTAGCAACTTCCAACTACAAATGTCCTGAAAGTAACAATTATGCTGGATCACATTTTTCTTTGTTACTCCTATTAAATTCAATGTAACACATACGGGTGACTTTATACACCAACACCACATCACTTGGAACAGTATAATCACAGAAAGTTGGCATTTTTCAAAAAAAAAATTTTGAATAAGCTTGTGGTAGTATGGCGACTCGGGCACCGGTAAAATTCACCAAGTGGGCGGTTTGGATCCATCACTATTACCATCTGAGCCCGGCATCTTCTATTCTTTCAACGTGGATTGCATTGAATCAAACGAAGGGCATGTAGATCTGCTACTAGCAGGGCATTGTCTCTATCGAAATATCGTATAACGCTGGCGATATTAGCAAAGTCCATTTTTTAAAAATATAATATAACTCCATTAATTAGTCTTGAAAAAGACTGTTGACAAAATATAAACACACAAATAAAGAGACACAAAAACTCAAAGATTATGTAAAACCAGTGTAGTAGAGGCGAACGATGACAACATGGAACTTGAAAACACGACATACAATAATTTTGTCTTGTTTTATTTAAATCCTATAAAATGAGATCTGAACATTCCCATATATCTTCCGTATGTGATATAGAAGAAAATGAAACGGTTTTCGTGGACGAATAATGTAAAATTGGCAATTGTGGTGTCTACGTAACCTCTGCCGTTGTTATTATATTTAGAACGTCCGACCGAATGGTAATAATTATTGACCAATTACAACATCTTACACAGATAATAATCACAGATCTATGCATTGAGGAGAAAACTAAAGCTACTATTGTAGACATAAGAAAGTGAAGCCAAATAATATAAAGGGCCAGCTATTGGCAATCCACCAAGTCCATATGCAAATAAAGCAGTTTTGTTGAAATACATTTTTGAATAATATTTTTAGCACAATCTTATTCGAGTTGAACTAATGCAAAAATTTACAATTGTAATGGAAACATAAAATTCAATTACAATTAACAATATTTTTCAAATTTTCTTACTAGTGACTCTTTAGTTTATTTGCCAATTGATACTAACAAAAACTATTATTAATATAAAAAAGAAACAATAATGTTGTGACCTACTTTTTTCCGGTGTTATGAAAAAGTAGATACACGACGAAGCATGTAACATACTTCGGCACAGTTGGCATCGGCCTTTAGAGGCTTCGGAGGTTGCATAGACTTGTAAATCTCAGGGAGATAAATATGGGGGTGTCAATAGTCAAAAAATTAGAAAATAAAACTCAAGTACCTTGGCTATATTACAAAAATTAAATTTCAATTAAAAAAAAAGAATTACAATCTTATTAATTATGTAGTTGAATTTGTTTATCACGCATCTTAATTTTACAATTATTTAGAAAATCTTCAAACAAACATATGTTTTCTTGTTAGTTACTTGTAAGGAAACTTTCACCGATACAACTATGTTGATACACGACCGTCTCACGCCAGTAATGCCGTGGCTGCAATGACAGGTTAGGTTACTGTTAGAAATAGATATTATTATTAAAAAACACAAAACACAAATCACTATACACGCATATCAGAATAGTCTACAATAGTTTTAGCAACAACTGTTCTGATATGCATGTTAAGTGATTTGTGTTTTTTAATAATAATATCTATTTTAACTAACCACATTGCAGCCACGGCATTAACCTGAACGTCGCTGTTAAGACTATTATCAGCGAATAATATGAGAAAACACTTCAGTCATTAATATTTTAAAAAAACATATGTACCTATTGTAGCGGGCTATTACCACCACGTTCCACTAATTTAAAACAAGTAATAACAAGAGTCTTTATTACTCACTGTTCACAAGTCCAATTAACAGTATATGCCTTATTTATAGATGTTTTCAGTCCAATTAACAATGAAGCACTATCACACTAATGAATTTACAAGCACTAATATCTTCTTAAACTAACTTCTTAACCATAGGTCCATTAACAACACTAACACAACTATTTATTTATTACACTTTTGTCTATTTATGTATTCTACAAGCTAAATGTACATTAGACACGTGCACATAACATTTATGTTTACTCTTGGACTTCCAAAAGCTCAACTATTTAACTTTACACGATATAATTTATGTTCGACATTCTGATATAGACTAACTCTGTACTTCATAGCGGTCTTATTTATACCGTGAATTAAAAAGGATGACTCATTCTCCAGTAATTGTCAGAAGCTTCTCGGTCCAAGGAGTATATACAGTGCTTGCGGCGCTTGTGTTTGACGGGTTGTCTAATAGTATCTCGCAACACTGCCCCCTCTTTAAAACCGTTACGTCTCGTAACTGTAAATACATTTTGACGCCAATTTGATGACTGATGACGGTATCGGCAGCTATCTGCTCTGGTGCATCTACCGCGTCGTTGAAAATAACAGTCAACACTCTTTTCTTGGTCTTGGTAGGCAACCGGTTGATAACAACAAACAAGGACCTGGACGTTGGTACCCTGAAAAACTACTTCTAGTATATCTCGGACTATCCTCCAATTAAAGTCATCCAGTCCACAGCCTAGCTTGGGCAGCGCTAGTCTCGTTACTCCATTTTTTATCATCTGAGCATTAAGATTTAGCAAAGCCTCCCATAGATGTCCATAACTAGGTTTCTGCGATGAAAATTTTTTGGTGACCAGATAGTAAACATGACGATTTTTATCCTTTCAAACCAAAGCTTTTCCTACAGTTGGCTGCTGTTGTACTAATTCATTCACACATCCAAACTTTTTTGAAAACAACAGCTATTCCTCTTGACATTTCCAAATCTTGAGCTACACAATGTGCAAGGGAATACTCTTCTGGTGCTCTAAACAGATCTTACTGTTTTTCAACAACTACGCTAAATCTTGCCTTAGCGGAACCACCATACGCCGCCATAAAGCTCTCAAAATTTACATTTGGCTCATGATTAATAACTTGTCGAACATCATTCTCATCATTCGAGCCTTCTTGGTTGTTACCAGCGTAGCATGTTAAACGGTCAAAGTGTACCACTTTTGGTTTACCACCAGGAGATCTTATGATCCGGTATACTACATCATTAATTATTTTTAACACTTCGTACGGGCCTTTTCATTGTCTTTGTAGTTTTGGCGACAATCCACGTTCTCTTTGTGGATTGTACAACCTCACTAAATCTCAAGGTTGGCAACCCCGTTCTTGTGCTCTGGTGTTATATTGTGATTTCATTCGATCGCTTGCTGCCTAGATATTCTTTCGGACGTTTTCGTGAATGCTATTTGATCTTCGACGAAGCTTACTAACGTAATCTTTACCTGCGATCCCTTCTCCAGGTTTAAATCCAAACTGAAGATCACGTGGTAGCCGCAATTCACGTCCTAGTATTACGCAAGCGGGCGAGTATCCTGTGCTGTCATGTACCGAAAATCGATACGCCAGTAGGAACAAATGTAAATATTGGTCCCAGTCTCGTTGATGTTCAGAGACAACTTTGGTCAGGTACTTTCCTAACGTCCTGTTCATTCTTTCAACCATTCCATCCGATTTGGGATGAAGTGGCGTGGTTCTAGTCTTCCTGATTCCAAGATGCTTGCAAACGTTTTGAAACAACGCTGATTGAAAGTTCCGACATTGATCGGAGTGTAATCCCAACGGAACTCCAAAGCGACAATACAACTCTTTCACTAGTACATCTGCCATCGTCTCGGCTTCTTGGTTAGATATAGCATATGCCTCCAGCCATTTGGTAAAATAATCCATTGCAACCAAGATGTATTTATTTTCTTTCTCTGATTCAGGAAACGGACCAACTATATCAATGGCTACTCTCTCAAAAAAATTTCCCACGTTATACTGTCTCATTGGGGCTTTCCGTTTTGTGACCGGCACCACTCCATCAAATCTTCTTTGCAGTTCGCCCAATAGAATCTTCCTCTCACTCTTTCGAGAGTTCTTTTCACGCCAAAGTGCCCTCCGGAAATATTATAGTGCAAGTGCTGCAACACTTCCGGCACTCTGCTTCTCGGCACTATCACTTAGAGTCTCTCAGTGCCATCTTCACATTCCAGGCATCGTTTCAAGATTCTATTTTCAATCACCAAGGAGTCCCACTGTGCCCAGTATGCCTTCAGGCTCCTACTTGAAATACTAATTTCTTCCCAAGCTGGTCGTTGTCCTCTACTTTTCCACTCAATAATATGTCTCAATTCGGCGTTATTCTTCTGGTCTTCTCGTATTCTTTCGGGTTGCCAAGTATCATCGGTTACCGTCATTCTATGGATGACACTTATTTTCTCTTCCATCTTGGAGCAATGATTGCAGTCTACCGAACAAGATCTCCATGATAGAGCGTCTGCATTCCGATGGCTAGTTTCTACACAATGTTCTGTGTCAAAGTCATATTCCTGCAGCTGCTCTATCCACCTTGCAACTTGCCCTTCAGGATTTCAAAACTGTAGTAACCATTTTAGTGCAGCATGGTCTGTTCTCAACAGGAATTTACGGCCGTATAAGTACTTATAATAGTGCTCTACGAATTTGACGACGGCCAACAGTTCCCTTTTTGTCACACAATAGTTCCTTTCTGGCCGCGACAAGACCTGTTACGTGCAAACCGAATTTGCACTTAAACATGTTTTTAGGTTTAGTTTTCTTGATATACGGAAGTTTCCCGCCATAATTTTCAAATACGCGGTACGCGGGAACTTTTAAATGGACTAGGCGGTACTTCCGTACGTCATGGTAGTGAGTCTGCGTAGTGTGCTTATCCCTAGAGGGTTAGGGCAATACTAGACAATGGGGTGGGAGAGTTCTCCGCTTCTCTCGCAACAACGTGCCTTTGTATTTTTAGATGATATCTTAGTTATCTCAAGTTCTTTTGATGAACATATCGCCACATTAGATGAAGTTGCAGAACGTTTATGCACAGCAGGTTTTAGGATAAACTGGGAAAAGTCTCAATTTTGTTGTTCATCTCTCACATTTCTTGGTTTTATTATCGATGGGACAGGCTTACGAGCAGGTCCTGCTAAAGTCGATGCTATTACTAAATTTAAAACACCTAAAACTGTTACCGAAATCAAACGCTTAATTGGAATGATTAGCTATTATCGCATTTTTCTACCCAATCTTTCAACTATATCTGCACCCATTACCGCTTTAATTAAAAATAAAAAGAAATCCCAAACTATCGAGTGGAATTTAGAATCCCAACAGGCTTTCGAACAAATTAAAACATTAATCACTTCAGCACCTATCTTAATCTCTCCAAATTTCGATGATAAGTTTTTTATACAAACCGATGCTTCACTTACTGGGTTAGGCGCAATGTTATTCCAGGTAAACAATGGTTTAGAACATCCAATCGCCTATGCGAGCCGTGCCTTAACTTCTGCCGAACAAAAATACTCTACTACCGAACGAGAATTATTGGGCGTTATCTTTGGCATCGAGAAACTTAGAGGATATGTCGAAGGTACACACTTTACCGTAATCACTGATTGTGCAGCTCTCACGTGGCTTAATAACTTGAAACAGCCCGCAGGTCGTTTGGCAAGATGGAACTTGCGTATATCTCAATTTACTTTTGACGTTAGGCATAGGCCTGGCAAACTAAATATCGTACCTGATGCCTTATCTCGTGATGTCGTTTCTCTTAACCTTCCAAATTTAATTCTGGATACCTGGTACCTCAATATGATTAAAAAAGTTTCTGATAACCCCGACAAATTTCCTACCTTTCGTGTAACTAATAATAGACTATATAAATTTGTATCTTCGTCCCCACATAAAATATCGAATATACCTGAATGGAAACTGGTCGTGCCCACTGCAAATCGTAGTGAGGTGCTCAAATTATGTCACGATGACCCCATAGCTGCACACCTTGGTGTTACAAAAACTCTCGCCAAAATATCTGAATTATATTACTGGCCCACACTTAAGCAATCTGTTTGTCGCTACATTAAGAGCTGCAAAATTTGTGGTTCTCATATGAGTTCACAAGACGCTCGCCCTGGTTTAATGGGTAACTTTAAGCGTGTATCTTATCCCTTTCAATTAATATCGCTTGACTTATTAGGACCTCTCCCTCGATCGAAAAGAGGTAATCAATATCTTTTGGTTGTTACCGATTGGTTTTCTAAATTTGTTATGGTGCAACCCTTACGTAAAGCTACATCCGCAGCTATAATTAAATTCCTAGAACAAAATGTCTTTCTTATCTTTGGTGTCCCACAGATTATTCTTTGTGACAATGGTGCACAATTTATCTCTAAAGATTTTCAGAATTTCGTTAAAAGTTATAAAGTACAAAAAATTTGGTTTAACGCAAAATATCACCCCCAAGTAAACCCTACCGAGAGAGTAAATAGAGTCTTAATTACCGCTATCTCTTCCTATATTAATTCAGACCATACTACATGGGATGAACATATCTTTGAAATTGCTCAAGCTTTGCGTACATCTAAACACGAAGCAACCCAATTCACTCTGTCATTTCTCGTTTTTGGAAGATATACCCCAATCGATGGGAGTTACTATGGTTTAGTGCCTGACGATACTAACGTAATTGAATTTGACGATAAAGTACGTTGGGACAAGGACCAACAGTCATTACCTTCTATATTTAACGACGTTAGAAAAAAATTGTTAAAAGCTTACGAAAAGAGCAAGGACCACTATAACTTACGTAAACGAAATATTTCCTTCGCCTTGGGCGAACAAGTTTGGAAAAAGAACTATGTCTTATCGGATGCATCTAAGAAATTTTCTTCAAAATTAGCCCCTAAATTCATTCTTTGTAAGGTCACTCGTGTCATTAGTCCCCTTATCTACGAACTTCAGGATGCTGAAGGAAAACGCCAAGGCAGGTGGCATATCAAAGACCTTAAGCCATTCTCTGCCGACCCAAATGCTACTTAAGTTTTTCACGTTCCATTCTCCTCACTATTTACCTAATATTTTTTGTTCTCACCATCAATTAGTTAACTTTAATTACTTATTCCCTCTCTCGTACAGTATATAACCTCTTACACGTTTAACTTTACTTCCCTTAAATTAGCTATCTTGTTCTTTTGGTTGACTTTTCCTTGACCATACCGTTAGATATATATCACTTCATTCTCTACACCTCCCAATATAACTCTGTCGTTTCATTTAATTAACCCTTCAACTTTTCCTACTACATACTGTTCGGTCTTTAGTATTTCTCTTATATGGTTTAATTGTGTGGTAATTGTCGTAACTTTGGTTGTAATAACTCATTGAATTTTTATGATTGGTTTTAGCTGATGTTGAGTGAATGCTTTCTTCCTTGGACTCACATAGGAGACGCGGCCTATGCCATTGTAAGAAATAGTTCATATTCGCAGTTGCAAAAACTAGGACTACCTATTCCACGTGTTTTTCTTCTGAATTATTGCAGTCGCCTACATTATACTACATCATTATTTCTTTCTTTTACTACTAAATCAACATAACTTATAAACATTTTTTTCGTCGTTTTTTATTGAACTTCGTGGTGAGGTGCTGTGGCTTCTTATTGTTATCTTATTAAATTCTCGGTTGTTTTAGCATATGGGGACAGTGTACCTGTATTTAACTGCTTATAATTGGGCATTTTGTGTGTTTAGGGTGCTACCGTTTTGAAAAACTGCCTTAAAACAGTTTGTTTTGTGTGTTTGTATCTGTAATGATACCTGTAAGTTGTTGTGTCAACTTTTGTTTGATTTTCTTATCGTAGTCAATGTACTCGTTAGGAAAATGATCGTACTAGCTCTCTTAGGAGTCTAGTGAATTGTAAAAATGTGTATACCTTATCTTGTCGGATTAATATCGCAGGTGGTCCTTCAGACTACGCTGTGTTTTATTAGGGACAACTCTCTACCTTCTCTCGGACGCTTGTCCAAAAGCTATACTTTTTTCTTATCCCGCTATCTCCGCTATGCCTTATTCTTCTTTCGGTGGACCTGTTCTTGTCCCGGAACACCCGTCTGCCATATAAGAATGATGTTCCCTCATTCCGAGCTACTAACCACACTGGTTGGTTGAGTAGCGCTTTGCTATCCACCTTTCCCTCTGTCGCTTTTGCTCAATGCGAGCCCTTCCTCTACTTTCTTCTACCTGGAGGTGCCTCTTATGCACTCCAAAAAACCAACCTCCTTCTATTTTACCGTTCCTGTTTCTCTACTGCCTTTTCATTTCTGTTAGTCACCGTGTGGTTGCGCGGGAGGTTTTCACAGACACCTGGACCATGTCTCTGCGAATCTTTCGTGGGGTCATGCGGTGCTGCTGTCAGCGCATGGGCACTGGCAGTGAAGGTATGTATGAGTGTGTGAACGTGTGAGTGAATGTGTTTATATCTATATGTCGATATATCGTGTGGGTATCGGGTGATTGTATCACCGATATCGATTATCGCCGGGTGCAGGAATGCACCCAAATGTCTTTGCCGGTCCCCCATGCTGTTCTTGTGAACGGACCTGCTTCACAGGTTTCTCTTTTTAGAGGGCACGGGTCAATCCCATTTAAACGGCTCTACTGGAACCACTCTTTTGTTGTTATTCATTGTCTTGGGTAATAACCAGGCCAATATCTGTGTCTTCTTTATTATCTTTGACAATACCCTTAGTTTTAATATCGTTATCTTACTGATTACCTTTAATAATAACTTTAGTTTAGTATCGTTATCTTACCGATTACCGTTAGTAATAATTTTGGTTTAATTTCTCGTTATCTTACCGACTACCGTTAGGAATAACTTCGAGTTATTTCGCGTTATCTTACCGGTTATCTTTAGTAATAACTTTTGTTTAAATCCATGTTACCTTACCTACTATCTCTTATAATCACTTTAACTTAATATCGTGTTATCTTATCGAGTATCTCAAAAAAAAAATAACTAAAGCTTAATACCGTTATCTTATTCATTACCTTTGAGGATAACAACTTAAGCTTAATAACATTATCTTATCTACTATCTTTAACATCAATTTGAGATCTTATCTTATCTTTTTATCGTCCTAACGTGTGGTATATATGACCAGACGTGGAAATTATTTTTTCCTGAAAATTAAGTGAAAAAGCTAACCCGATTTAGAAATGTAATTTGTTAGGTTAGCATATAAGGATTTAGTAGGTGGTACTTTTGGTAAATTTGTTGATTCACAACTGTGTCATGGACAAGTTTTAAATGTGCATCGTTGGAAAACCAAAGTACCAGTAACAAAATTTGCTAGAGTGCAGAGTGACGCACTCCATGAACATTTTTAAATTTGGGCACTTCTTGCCAAAAAGAAGAATAGTTTGATGCAACACTCATGTGTGTTTGCGCATAACAATTTTTATGTTAGCTTTAGTTAGATAGGTTTAGATAGTTTAGGCGACTTGTCGCACCCGTGTTAGTTTAAGTAGTGTTTCATGCTCCCCGACAAATTTGTGCTGTCGATAATTAGTGTAGTCAAAGACTATCGGGCTACCTATTCCGTTTCCTGGTACCTCGTTAGACGTGTTATCGGTCGAAAAAACCAGGTGGCGCCTTATATAAACATTTTGTAGGTTTTAGGTTAGGGCTATATAGGGTAGTTAGGATTTAGATTTTAAGCTGTTACTGTGCTAACAGACTTTTTCTTTTTTTAAGTTTTTTCTTTTGTGGCTTTGTCGCGATTGTTACGTGCAAACCGAATTTGCACTTAAACATGTTTTTAGGTTTAGTTTTCTTGATATACGGAAGTTTCCCGCCATAATTTTCAAATACGCGGTACGCGGGAACTTTTAAATGGACTAGGCGGTACTTCCGTACGTCATGGTAGTGAGTCTGCGTAGTGTGCTTATCCCTAGAGGGTTAGCGCAATACTAGACAATGGGGTGGAAGAGTTCTCCGCTTCTCTCGCAACAACGTGGCTTTTTCGCGAATACCTTTGAGTTAAGTGCTGGTTTTTTGTCTTGGGTAACGTATCGTAGCTGTACCTATGTAGAAATCCCTATCTAATTATTTTTTGTTGCCTACCTCATACCTTATTTTCCTGTCAAATCCCTACATAGGTAAATTGCAGCCACCTCGAGGCGAAACTGGACCCGAGACGACCCTGAGGGACATGCTCAGCCAGCCGAAGCTGCTCTGCACGCATTTGGTAGCGTCGACGTTCATCTCTAATTCCTCCGGGAGGAGCCCGACTGGAGTGGTTAGAGGCCTACCGAGTGAAATTGCAGGCGGAAGCAGAATTTCTGATGTGAGTAACTCTTTACTTAATTTGCTTGCATTATCCTTTGTGTTTTGAATTATTTAAATTTGCGTAGCATTGCGTAATATTGATGACATCATCAGTAGTTTAACCGCGCCTAAATCCGTATAAGATTCGGTGCTGCCAACTGTGATAGTGTCTCTTATACCATGCTACCGGTGTTGTAATTATCGAACTTTAAATTTTAACTACCGTTTTAAATGTAAGAGACCTTGCTGAAATACCCAATAACTTTTCTTGTCCGTCCTGCACTTGAGAAACAACGCTTCCTATAGATGTGTTGCTGGCATCGGTATCCCACACAAATTTCCCCTCCATCCGTGGATAACTCAAAATTGGTGCAGTAACTAGTAGCCGTTTCAGTTGTTCAAATTCACTGTCGCAGTCGTCATTCCAATCATATTTTTGTCCATCTTCGGTTAATTTCGTCAACGGTTTGGCAATGTTCGCAAACCCAAGTATAAAACGTCGGTAATATGTACACAATTTCAGAAAACTGTGTACTTGGTGTATATCTGCAGGCCACTCTTGTACCGTTTTTATTTTGTCAGGGTCAGCTCTTATTCCGGTCTCCGAAACGACATGTCCTAGGTATTTCACCTCTTTTCCAAATAGGTGACACTTCTTGGGGCTCAATGTAAGGTTTGCCTCGCGTAATCTTTGGAATATCTCCCCTAGGTTCTTAAAGCGTTCTTCAAAAAACCCACCTAACACTATCACATCATCTAGGTACACCAGACATGTTTTCCAGGACAGTCCACATAGTATCGACTTCATCAATCGTTCAAAAGTAGCAGGGGCATTGCATAATCCAAATGGCATTACTTTGACCTGCCATAATCCAGTTCCAATTGTAAACGCAGTTTTCTCTTTATCGTTTGACTCCAAGCCTACCTGCCACTATCCGCTTTTCAAGTCCAAGGTCGAAAACCATTTAGATCCGTATAGAGTATCCAAGGTGTCATCAATTCTGGGCAAAGGATAGCTGTCTTTTTTTGCCACATTGTTAAGCCGCCGGTAGTCCACACAATACCTTGTCGACCTATCCTTTTTCTTGACAAGCACTACCGGAGATGCCCATGGACTAATCGAGGGTTCAATCACTCTTTGTTCTTCCATGTCGGTGATAATTTGCTCGGCTTCCTTACGTTTTGCCAAAGGAAGCCGCCTGAGGAGTTGTCTTATCGGTTGCGCATTTCCAGTATCGGCCTTATATTGCACAACATTCGTCCTTCCTTTCTCACTATCATCCAGTGCAAACACACCTCGATATCGTCCGACCAGTTCTTTTACCTTGCCCAGTTGGTCGCCGTTTAATCCTTGACACGAAGGTATCAACATATTCAGCAATTTCTGTGAGCAACCGTTGGCTGGTTTATCTTTCGTGTCGTCCACACAACGTTTAATATGGCATACTGAAATGCAATTACCCACAGTCATGTCTTTGTTCAGGGTCACCGTATGCGGATTAATGTTCAACGCCCTTACTGGTATCATACTTCGAAACTTCACCAGCGTTCTTTCAATCAGTAATCTCTCCTGACCCATTCCCGATTCAGTTGCCTCCACCATGCATATTTTTCCTTCGCGGAGCGTACTATCCGGGCGTCCTATTACTATCATTTTCGCCTTCGGGTAATTTCATATCACAAATCATTCGAACTTGCATCGTCTGGTTACTCGTCCCTTGAAATGGAATCTCATCATCATCTATCCGAAGCACTTTTTTTTTCATGTTTACATGAAACCCATATTCTCTCATGAGATCCATTCCTAAGATCACTTCTTCTGTAATTTCAGCCATCAACACCTGATGATTAATTAGTTTGTCCCCAATTTCCAACGTAACGGCAGTCTCTCCGTGAGTACAAATTTTCTCACCACTTGCCGTTCGAAGACACACCGATGCGGGCAGTAGTTTTTCACGACCAACCAAATCTGGTCTCACAATAGTCATAGTTGCTGCTGTATCCACGAGTAATCGGACAACCCTACCATTAATTCCGCCATCGATATAAATGCTGTCCAGACTTCCCATCAACGATGCAGCACGGATGATAATCTCCGGGGCACTACGTTATGCTGTCGACGTTCGCCCCCTTACGTCGACTTGCTTTAGTGTTCTTGCTGCTCAACCGGTTGTTTTGCTGGTTGAGTGCAGCGTCTCTGTATATTACCAACTTCACCGCAACTCTAGCATCGCAGACGCCATTTCCGCGGTCGTTGTCCTTCAGGCGTCGCCGTGCATCAATGTAGTAAGCGTAAGACTACGGATCCCAAGGTCCCGGGTTCAAATCCCGACACGGCCGAATGCTTGAAAAATGGCAGGTGAGCATTTTTTTACATAAATTACGCCCTCGTTCGGATGAGAGGTTAAATGGAGGTCCCGTGTATGAGTGTTTTCACGCACGTTAAAGATCCCTACCTTGCCTGGAACGGCAAGGGTTCGGCAAAATTCTAAATTTCCCGGCAACAAAAAACTCGCCTCCTGGCCAATGTAGTACCTACAGGTGGGGCATTGGAAATGTAAATGAACGGTCGTTGTCTTTCCATTCTTTCCGCCACACGGTTGATTATTTCATCTATGTTGTTCTTCGCTTGACCAGGTTCCTCTAAAGCAGACCAAACTTTGTGACTAACTCTGTGTGATGTTTGCTTAGCTGCTTCAAATTCAAGCAGTGCCAGTGGCCAGTGCGTCATCTAACATTTTTGGCCGTGCTAATCTTAGCGCTTGCTGTATTTCGCTGTCTTTAACGCCATCCACAAATGTTTGAACAGCCAGTTGTTCAAGGAAGCTATCTGGTGCCGTTGGGTATGCTAATCTAACTGATCAGACGATGTCAGCTTCGAATTCTTGCAGGCTTTCACTTGTCTTTTGCGAGCGGTTCTTAACTTGTGCGTAGTAAACCTGTTGAAGGGGAGCGTCTCCATATCTCATCTCAAGCTTCGATGTTAAGAGGCCGTAATCATTCTGCTGGTGATCGGGAATCGTTTGTAAGATGTTAAGAATTTCCCCCCGTAGGGCAACTATTATAGAGATAGCCTTCTCTTTGTTGCACCAACCGTTGGCTATTGCCGCAGCTTCAAATTGTTTCAAATATGTGGGCCAAGGTGTTTTGCCATCGAATGTGGGTGGTTTCACTTTAAATTTAGACGGTATCGACTCGCTTCTTTCCATGCTTCTTATTTCTGGAATGTTCTGATTTACAACTTGGTTTACTAATTCAAGTGGCCGCGTTGTTAGTGAAATCATTTGTTCTTGCAACCTCTTCACATCTTCTTCCATTTTTACCAATTTACTGTCCAACTTTTGCTCAACTGTCTTTACCTGTTCAGTGAAATCTTCTTTTAATGCAATGGAGCTTTCCATTAATCTTTGTTCTAACGTAGCTGTATTTTCACTTAACGTTTCTATTTTTGCAGCATTTTCACTAAGTGTCACTTACATACCGTATTTAAACTCTTTAAGGGCCGATTCCAGTTCAACTGATCTCACTAAGTTTTTACTGAGTGTCACTTCCACCGACCTCTCCTCCATTTTCTCAGCATTTTCACTAAGTGTCACTTCTAGTTTAGCCGACTTCTCTTCCATACCAGATTTAAAATCCTTAAGGAAATTCATTAAAGTTTCTGCGTCCATTTTACTTTGACTTCTTGTTACAGACATATACAAACTACTTAAATGTCTTTAGACTTGTGTGTTTTTCTTTTAAATTAATCACTATATACCCCAAACACAGGCCTGATACCAGAGTAGCGGGCTACTACTACCGCGTTCCACAATTTAAAACAAGTAATAACAAGAGTCTTTATTACTCACTGTTTACAAGCCTAATTAACAGTATATACCTTATTTATAGATGTTTTCAGTCCAATTAACAATGAAGCACTATCAGACTAATGAATTTACAAGCACTAATATCTTCTTAAACTAACTTCTTAACCATAGGTCCATTAACAACACTAACACAACTATTTATTTATTACACTTTTGTCTATTTATGTATTCTACAAGCTGCATGTACATTAGACACGTGCACATAACATTTATGTTTACTCTTGGACTTTCAAAAGCTCAACTATTTAACTTTACACGATATAATTTATGTTCGACATTCTGATATAGACTAACTCTGAACTTCATCATCGGTCTTATTTATACCGTGAATTAAAAGGATGACTCATCCTCTAATAATTGCCAGAAGCTTCTCGGTCCATGGAGAATATACAGTGCTTGCGACGCTTGTGTGTTTGACGGATTGCCTAATAGTAGCTCGCAACACTATTTTGTGTTAGGTACGTAAGGAAACTTTTATTCCTTTAGCAAAACAATTAGCAATAAAAGGACTTAAACCTTCAGTTTTATGAAACCAAGGGTGTACACTTTAGATGTATTAATTACTTGACTTTAAAGTTATACTAACATGTGTTATGTCGAAACGGGACAATGTAAATTTAACAAATATATTTTAAAAACACTATTGCTGTTCATAAGTAGTAACAAAACTTTACTTCAACTTTCACTTGTGTTGAATTATTACATAATAAAACTTAGTTGTAAAACACATACCTGTATATTTTCTTTACTACAGGCTATTAGAAAAATACCTGCTGCTTAAAACTGCAGAGAATTAGGAACACAAACAGTTGGTTCTTGAACCATAACTAAAGTTGGTTGTTGAGTTTGATTCAGCCAAGGAACATAACATCAACCATCCTATGTATACAGATTTTAAAGGTAACCATTCATTTTGTTACATCGTTTTGAAGGTAAAACTGCAAATACCAGATAGACAAATTCCAGGTAATCTAAGTTTAAAATTATAGATAAGGTACTGTGAAGTTAACTAGATATAAATATTGTGTATCATTACGGCAGATAAATTATACCCTGACGTGAGTATAAATGGTCCTCTCATAAATAAAACCAAATCTCTCGAAATGTAAAACAAATTTCTCCAAAGGTAAAACAGTCCTATCGGAAGGTAAAACTATCCTCTCGGAAGATAGAACAGGTCTCTCGGAAGATAGAACGGGCCTCTAAGAAGATAATACTAGCCTCTCGGAAGATAAAACTAGCCTCTCGGAAGATCCCTGCAATACAATTTGTGTGTAAGTGTTAAGGAAATTACCACGAGGTACATAGAAATTATAACAGGTTTTTATATATAACTATCCTTACCAACATTAGTGCATCCGATGGGTAAACAATGTGCAGGATTAAACTACATTTCGTCAAGTGATTCTATAAAATTATTTTTGTTAAAATATTTCACCATTTCGAATGGACCTGCACTTTGCCAAAGTTCTAAATTACTAAAACATAAATGGTTTGCGTGTTCCAATGAGCTAAAGAGCCAAACTACAGGTCCAACCAAAGTAGTAGGGCCGTTAGTGAGGAACCAGACGAAGATAGGTCCCCGAAAGAAGGCAGCGGCTCTTTCGGTATTTAGATTGGCAGAGACCCTAGGGGTTGGTATGGCAGTCTAAGACACACTACCGCGTGTTGTGGAAGGCAACGGGAAACCACCACATTACCTCCCAAGTACACAGCGTACTTAAATTGTAACAAACATGATGGCATTCTCTGGGATAAAAGATTCCGGAGCTAAAATAGTCCCCCATTCAGATATCCGGGAGGGGACTACTTCGGAGGATGCGATCGGAAAGTTAAAAATAAGAGTCGGGAACATTCTGCGAGTCGGAGCGTGTAATGTTAGAAGTATGAAGCAAGTAGGTATGCTAGAGAACCTAAAAATCGAAATGAATAGGTTATCACTAGACATAGTAGGGATCAGAGAAGTTCGGTGGCCAGAGGCGGGGGATTTTTGGAGTGGAGACTTCAGGGTAATTCATACAGGAGCAGAGGAAGGAAATTTGGATGTGGGGATAGTTATGCGGAAAAAGATAGGATACTGTGTAGAAAATTACTTACAAAAGAACGAAAGAGTACTCATGGTTAGATTAGAATCTAAACCGGTATACACAGTAATAATACAAGTATACATGCCCACCTCTAGCTACAGTGACGAAGAGGTAGAAACCATCTACAAAGATATCGAATACATATTGTTGCGATCCACTATTAGGCAACCCGTCAAACATACAAACGCCCGGGGCACAGCGTATTCTTCAGCATTCGAGAATCCTTCTACAAAGTACTAGATAATGAGTCATATCTTAATGCAGGGTATATATAAGGCCGCTTATGAATGTAAGAGTTAGTCTATTCTTGAATGTCTAATATAAATTATATCGTGTAAAGTAATAGTAGTTTTGAGCTTTAGAAGTATATATAAACGTGATATGCTGTGTCTAATGTACATGCAGCTTGCAGTATACATAAATAAATAGAAGTGTATAAACAGATAGTTGTGTTAGTGTTGTTAATGAACCTATGGTAAAGAAAATAGTCTAAGAAGATATTAGTGCTTGTAAATTCATTAGTGTAATAGTGCTTCATTGTTGAGTGGACTGAAAACATCTATAAATAAGGCATATACTGTTAATTAGACCTGTGAACAGTGAGTAATAAAGACCTTTATTATTACTTGTTTTAAATTAAAGAAACGCGGTAGTAGTAGCTCGTTACACTGGTGTCAGGCTGTGTTGGGTGATTAACACAGGTCTAAAGACATTTAAGTAGTTTACATATGCCAGTTACAAGAAGTCAAAGTAACATGGACGCAGAAGCTTTAATGAATTTCCTTAAGGATTTTAAATCCGGTATGGATGAAAAGTTTACTGAAAACGCTGAGAAAATGGGAAGGTTAAGTGAAAATACTGCCAAAATGGAAGAAAAGTTGAATGAAACTACAGCCACGTTAGAACAAAGATTAATGGAAAGTTCCATTGCATTGAAAGAAGATTTCACTGAACAGGTGAAAACAGTTGAGCAAAAGTTGGACAGTAAATTGATAAAAATGGAAGAAGATGTGATGAAGCTGCAAGAACAAGTGATTTCACTAACAACGCGGCCACTTGAATTACCAAACCAAGTTGTTAATCAGAACATTCCAGAAATAAGAACCATGGAAAGAAGCGAGTCAATTCCGTCTAAATTTAAAGTGAAACCACCCACATTTGATGGCAAAACACCTTGGCCCACATATTTGAAACAATTTGAAGCTGCGGCAATAGCCAACGGTTGGTGCAACAAAGAAAGCTATCTCCTTAATAGTGGCCCTACGGGGGGAAGCTCTTAACATCTTACAAACGATTCCCGATCACCAGCAGAATGATTACGGTCTCTTAATATCGAAGCTTGAGATGAGATATGGAGACGCTCACCTTCAACAGGTTTACCACGCACAAGTTAAGAACCGCTCGCAAAAGACAAGTGAAAGCCTGCAAGAATTCGAAGCTGACATCGCAAGATTAGTTAGATTGGCGTACCCAACGGCACCAGATAGTTTCCTCGAACAACTGGCTGTTCAAACATTTGTGGATGGCATCAAAGACAGTGAAATACAGCAAGCGCTAAGACTAGCAAGGCCAAAAATTTTGGATGACGCACTGGCCCATGCGCTTGAATTTGAAGCAGCTAAGCAGACATCACACAGGATGGGTCACAAAGTTCGGTCTGCCTTAGAGGAACCTGGTCAAGCTCAGAACAGCATAGATGAAATAGTCAACCGTGTGGCGGAAAGGCTGGAACTACAACGACCGCGGAGATGGCGTCTGCGATGCTGGAACTGCGGTGAAGTTGGTCACATGCAGAGACGCTGTACTCAACCAAAAAAACAACCGGTTGAGCAGCAGGAAAACTAAAGCAAGTTGACGTAAGGGGGCGAACGTCCACAGCACAACGTAGTGCCCCGTAGATTATCATCCGTGCTGCATCGTCAATGGGAAGTCTGGACAGCATTTATATCGATGGTAGAATTAATGGTAGGGTTGTCCGATTACTTGTGGATACAGGAGCAACAAGAACTATTGTGAGACCAGATTTGGTTGGTCGTGGAAAAATGCTACCTGTATCGGTGTGTCTCCGAACGGCAAGTGGTGAGAAGATTGGTACTCACGGAGAGACTGCCGTTATGTTGACAATTGGGGACAAATTAATTAATCATCAGTGTTGGTAGCTGAAATTACAGAGGAAGTGATCTTGGGAATGGATCTCATGAGAGAATATGGGTTTCATGTAAACATGAAAGAAAATGTGCTTCGGATAGATGATGATGAGATTCCATTTCAAGGTAGGAGTAACCAGACGATGCAAGTTCGAATGATTTGTGATATGAAAATACCCGAGAAGGCGGAAATGATAGTAATGGGACGCCCGGATAGTACGCTCCGGGAAGGACAAGTATGCATGATGGAAGCAACTGAATCGGGAATGGGTCAGGAGGACTACTGATTGGAAGAACGCTGGTAAAGTCTCGAAATATGATACCAGTAAGGGTGCTGAACATTAATCCGCATACGGTGACCCTGAAGAAAGACACAATTGTGGGAAGTTGCATTCCAGTATGCCATATTAAACGTTGTGTGGACGATACGAAAGATAAACCAGCCAACGGTTGCTCACAGAAATTGCTGGATATGTTAATACCTTCGTGTCAAGGATTAAACGGCGACCAACTGGGCAAGGTAAAAGAGCTGGTCGGACGATATCGAGGTGTGTTTGCACTGGATGATAGTGAGAAAGGAAGGACGAATGTTGTGCAACACAAGATCAATACTGGAGATGCGCAACCGATAAGACAACACCCCAGGCGGCTTCCTTTGGCAAAACGTAAGGAAGCCGAGCAAATTATTACCGACATGGAAGAACAGGGAGTAATTGAACCCTCGAATAGTCCATGGGCATCCCCGGTAGTGCTTGTCAAGAAAAAGAACGGGTCGACAAGGTTTTGTGTAGACTACCGGCGGCTTAACAATGTGACAAAGAAAGACAGCTATCCCTTGCCCAGAATTGATGACACCTTGGATACTCTATCCGGATCCAAATGGTTTTCGACCTTGGACTTGAAAAGCGGATACTGGCAGGTGGGCTTGGAGCCAAACGATAAAGAAAAGACTGCGTTCACAATTGGAACTGGATTATGGCAGTTCAAGGTCATGCCGTGTGGATTATGCAATGCTCCTGCTACTTTTGAACGGTTGATGGAGTCGATACTGCGTGGACTGTCTTGGAAGACTTGTCTGGTGTACCTAGACGACGTGATAGTGTTAGGTCGGTTTTTTGAAGAACACCTTAAGAACCTAGAGGAGATATTCCAAAGATTACGGGGGCAAACCTTACATTGAGCCCCAAGAAGTGTCACCTGTTTGGAAAGAGGTGAAATACCTAGGACATGTCGTTTCGGAGACCGGAATAAGAGCTGACCCTGACAAAATAAAAACGGTACAAGAGTGGCCTACACCAGTAGACATACACCAACTACGCAGTTTTCTAGGATTGTGCACATATTACCGACGTTTTATACTTGGGTTTGCGAACATTGCCAAACCGCTAACGAAATTAACCGAAGATGGACAAGAATATGATTGGAATGACGACTGCCACAGTGCATTTGAACAACTGAAACGGCTACTAGTTACAGTACCAATTTTGAGTTATCCACGGATGGAGGGGAAATTTGTGTTGGATACCGATGCCAGTAACACAGCTATAGGAGGCGTTCTTTCTCAAGTGCAGGACGGACAAGAAAAAGTTATTGGGTATTTCAGCAAGGTCCTGTCGCGGCCAGAAAGGAACTATTGTGTGACAAGAAGGGAGCTGTTGGCCGTCGTCAAATCCGTAGAGCACTTTTATAAGTACTTATACGGCCGTAAATTCCTATTGAGAACAGACCATGCTGCACTAAAATGGTTACTTCAGTTTCGAAATCCTGAAGGGCAAGTTGCAAGGTGGATAGAGCGGCTGCAGGAATATGACTTTGATACAGAACATCGTGTAGGAACTAGCCATCGGAATGCAGACGCTCTGTCAAGGAGACCTTGTCCGGTAGATTGCAATCATTGCTCCAAGATGGAGGAGAAAATAAGTGTCATCCATAGAATGACAGTGACCGATGATACTTGGCAACCCGAAAGAATACGAGAAGACCAGGAGAATGACGCCGAATTGGGACGTATTATTGGGTGGAAAAATAGAGGACAACGACCAGCTTGGGAAGAAATTAGTATTCTAAGTAGGTGCCTGAAGGCATACTGGGCACAGTGGGACTCCTTGATGATGGAAAATAGAATCTTGAAACGACGCCTGGAATTTGAAGATGGCACTGAGAGACTTCAAGTGATAGTGCCGAGAAGCAGAGTGCCGGAAGTGTTGCAGCACTTGCACGATGGTATTTCCGGAGGGCACTTTGGCGTGAAAAGAACTCTCGGAGAGTGAGAGAAAGATTCTATTGGCTGAACTGCAAAGATGATGTGAAGGAGTGGTGCCGGAAATGTGAATTGTGTGCCTCTGCAAATGGCCCAGTCTCAAAACGGAAAGACCCAATGAGACAGTATAACGTGGGAATCCTTTTGAGAGGGTAGCCATTGATATAGCTGGTCCGTTTCCTGAATCAGAAAAGGAAATAAATACATCTTGGTTGCAATGGATTATTTTACCAAATGGCCGGAGGCATATGCTATACCTAACCAAGAAGCCGAGACGGTTGCAGATGTACTAGTGAAGGAGTTGTTTTGTCGCTTTGGAGCTCCGTTGGAATTATACTCCGATCAAGGTCGAAACTTCGAATCAGCGTTGTTTCAAAACGTCTGCAAGTATCTTGGAATCAGGAAGACTAGAACCACGCCACTTCATCCCCAATCGGATGGAATGGTTGAAAGAATGAACAGGACGTTAGGAAGTACCTGACCAAAGTTGTCTCTGAACATCAGCGAGACTGGGACCAATATTTACATTTGTTCCTACTGGCGTACCGATCTTCGGTACATGACAGCACAGGATACTCGCCCGCTTGCGTAATGCTAGGACGTGAATTGCGGCTACCATGTGATCTTCAGTTTGGATTTAAACCTGGGAAGAGATCGCAGGTGAAGATTACGTTAGTAAGCTTCGTGAAAGATCAAATAGTATTCACGAAAACGTCCGAAAGAATATACAGGCAGCAAGCGATCGAATGAAATCACAATATGACACGAGAGCACAAGAAGGTGGTTATCAACCTGGAGATTTAGGTGTTTGTACAATCCACAAAGAAAACGTGGATTGTCGCCAAAACTACAAAGACAATGGGAAGGGCCGTACGAAGTGTTAAAAGAATTAATGATGTAGTGTACCGGATCACAAGATCCCTCGTGGTAAACCAAAAGTGGTACACTTTGACCGTTTAACACCCTACACTGGCAACAACCAGGAAGACTCGAATAATGATAATGGTGTTCGGCAAGTTATTAATCATGAGCCAAATGTAGATTTTGAGAGCTTTATGGCGGCGTATGGTGGTTCCGCTAAAGCGAGATTTGGCGTTGTTGTTGAAAAACAGCAAGATCTGTTTAGAGCACCAGAAGAGTATTCCCTTGCACATTGCGTAGCTCAAGATTTGGCAATGTCAAGGGAATAGCTGTTGTTTTCAAGAAAAAGTTTGGATGTGTGGATGAATTAGTACAACAGCAGCCAACTGTAGGAAAAGGTTTGGTTCTTCAAGATAAAAATCGTTATGTTTACTATCTGGTCACAAAAAATTCTTCATGGCAGAGACCTAGTTATGGACATCTATGGGAGGCTTTGCTAAATCTTAAGGCGCAGATGATGGAAAATGCAGTAACGAGACTAGCGGTGCCCAAGCTGGGCTGTGGACTGGATCGCTTGGATTGGAGGATAGTCCGAAATATGCTAGAAGTAGTTTTCCAGGGAACCAACGTCCAGGTTCTTGTTTGTTGTTATCAACCGGTTGCCTACCAAGACCATGAAAAGAGTGTTGACTGTTACTTCCAACGACGCGGTGGATGCACCAGAGGAGATAGCTGCCGATACCGTCACCAGTCATCGAATTGGCGTCAAGATGGATTTACAGTTACGAGACGTAACGGTTTTAAAGAGGGGGCAGTGTTGCGATCCACTATTAGGCAACCCGTCAAACATACAAACGCCCGGGGCACAGCGTATTCTTCAGCATTCGAGAATCCTTCTACAAAGTACTAGATAATGAGTCATATCTTAATGCAGGGTATATATAAGGCCGCTTATGAATGTAAGAGTTAGTCTATTCTTGAATGTCTAATATAAATTATATCGTGTAAAGTAATAGTAGTTTTGAGCTTTAGAAGTATATATAAACGTGATATGCTGTGTCTAATGTACATGCAGCTTGCAGTATACATAAATAAATAGAAGTGTATAAACAGATAGTTGTGTTAGTGTTGTTAATGAACCTATGATAAAGAAAATAGTCTAAGAAGATATTAGTGCTTGTAAATTCATTAGTGTAATAGTGCTTCATTGTTGAGTGGACTGAAAACATCTATAAATAAGGCATATACTGTTAATTAGACCTGTGAACAGTGAGTAATAAAGACCTTTATTATTACTTGTTTTAAATTAAAGAAACGCGGTAGTAGTAGCTCGTTACAATATTAAGATACGTAAAAGGACATGAAAATTTAATAATTACGAAGGATTTTAATGCCGTGGTAGGTGAGGGTAGGAAAGGAGCGGTAGTACGTTTATTTGGTTTAGGCACGAGAAACGACAGGGGAAATAGGCTGGTAGAATTTTGCGAAAAGAACAATTTAATCATCACAAACACATTATTTCAACATCATGCTAGAAGACAACATACGTGGAAGATGCTGGGAGATATAGGAAGATATCAATTAGATTACATTCTTGTTAGACAACGGTTTAGGAATCAAGTAAAAGACTGTAGAAGCTACACAGAAGCAGATATAAATACTGACCACAACATCGTAATTATGAAGGTTGCACTTAAATTTAAGAATGTGAAAAAAAGAAACGGAAAAAGGCACTTGGACTTAGAGAAAAAAAAAGTCAAATGAATTGCTCAAAGATATCAGGAAAATATCTGATACTGAGGAAGTAGAAACAGAATGGAATAATATTAAATCCAGCCTAGACATGGTGGCCAGAGATATTCTGGGGTATACACAAAAAGAAAATAAGAAACCATGGATAACAAAGGATATCCTGAATTTAATAGAAGAAAGACGAAAATACAAAAATAAATCAGACGAAACAGGAAAACAAAGATACAAAGCCATAAAATGGGAAATTAATCGAAAATGCAGGAAAGCTATAGAACAATGGATTGATGGAAAGTGCAAAGAGGTACAAACGAAGATGGAAATAAGAAAGACAGACGAAGCATACAAATTAATTAGAATGAATTTTAGGGACATAAAACCGTTTAGCAAAAATATAAGAGACGCACAAGGAAACGTCATCATTGAAAACGTAGAGAAAGTGGGTACATGGCAAGAATATATAGAGAATTTATATACAGGAGAGGAACTAACTGCATTAGAGCAGGAATCAGACATTGAAAATGATGACTTGGGACATCCTATACTTAGAGATGAGTTTGAATTAGCATTAAAGCGTCTGAAAAATGGTAAGGCGCCGGGTACAGATAAGGTGCAAGCAGAAACTCTAAAAGCCGCTGGATAAGCAGCAACAGAAAGTCTCTTCCAACTTGTAAGCTTTATGTATGAGACAGGCGAGATACACAAAGATTTCAAACGTAGCATCATATTAACTGTACCAAAAAAGAAAGGCGCGGATAGATGTGAAAATTTTCGAACAATAAGTTTGACAGTGCACGTGTCAAAAATATCAACTAGAATTGTGCAAAGACGAATGGAAAAACGGGCGAAAGAAATACTAGGAGAAGACCAATTTGGGTTTAGGCGAAACAGGGGAACACGGGAGGCTATTTTAGCTTTGAGAGTGATAATAGAAAAAACAATAGAAAAAGGGGAAAGCGTGTATATAGGGTTTGTAGATCTGGAAAAAGCATTCGACAATGTAAAATGAAAAAAATGTTTGAAATACTCAAAAAGAATGTAATGAGTTATAGGGATAGACGAATAGTACATAGCTTATATAAAGAGCAAACAGCAGTAATAGAATTAGAACAGGAACGTATAGAAGTATACATTAGGAAAGGGGTGAGACAGGGATGTGCCCTATCGCCACTGATTTTTAACTTGTACATATAAAAAGAAATGAATACTGTCAAATGCAGAAAGACATTTGGAATTACTATGCAAGGACAAAAATTGATATGCTTAGATTTTCAGATGATATAGAGGTATTAGCGTCTAGCAAGGAAGAGTTAGAAGCTGCTCTTAATGAAATGGAAACGGTTCTAACAGAGAGATACGGTATGAAAATTAACAAACCTAAAACTAAAGTTTTAGTATGCAAAGGTGGGGAAAATAAATCAAAAACAAGAATACAAGTATGTAACACCAACTTCCAAGAGGTTAAGGATTTCTGCTACCTAGGAAGCCAAATAACGCAAGATGGGAAAAGCACAAAAGATATAAAACAAAGATTAGCACAAGGTCGTGCTACATTTAACAAGAAAAAGCAACTACTGTGCTCAAAGACCACAAACATAGAAACAAGGAAAAGATTGCTTAAAACATATGTGTGGAGCACAGCACTGTACGACTGTGAAGCCTGGACAGTAAGAGAAGCGGACAAGAAAAAAGTAGAAGCCTTTGAAATGTGTTGCTACAGGCGTATGATGAAGGAATCATGGACAGACAAAGTTAAGAACGAAGAGGTACTAAAAATGGTAGGAGAAGAAAGAAATATGTGGAAAACGGTAAAAAATAGGAGAGATAGGATGATAGGCCACATACTACGGCATGAGGGAATAGTGCGGAATATATTAGAAGCAGAGATAGTAAAAAAAAAGAAGAAGAGGCAGATCTAGGTTAGACTACTGCACACAGATAGTAAAAGATGTAGGTTGTAGGGGTTTCAGGGAGATGTGTAGGCTAGCCCAGGTACGCATTCAACCAATCCCAAGATGGATAAACTAATGACAAATAAATAACTGTGCTTAAATATGATGATTATTATAACAGTATATGCCTTATTTATAAATGTTTTCAGTCCAATTAACAATGAAGCACTATCACACTAATGAATTTACAAGCACTAATAGGTCTAATAACAACACTAACACTACTATAATTTATCTATTACACTTTTGTCTATTCATGTTTTCTGCAAGCTGTCGATACAATAGACACGTTCACATAATACAAATTTATGTTTACTCTTGGACTTCCTTAAACTTAACTATTTAACTTTACACAATATAATTTATATTCGACATTTAGATGCAGACTAAACTCTGTACTTCATCATCGGTCTTATTTATACCCTGAATTAAAAGGATGATTCATAATCCAGTAATTGCTAGAAGATTCTCAGTCCCTGGAGAATATCAGTGCTTACGGCGCTTGTGTGTTTGACGGGTTGCCTAATAGTAGCTCGTAACACTAATAAAGGCTGCTTTTATTGCAAGATATTTTGAGAATTAGTTGTTAGTGTTTTTTTTAGATATAAAAATGTTTATTGTAATTTAAGAATGTATATAAAAATTAGATTAAAATAATATTTTAAGCAATTAATATAACTTGTATAAAATTAAATTATTGTTTAAATATTATATACAAAATTATAAAGTCAATTAATTTTTTTCTTTTAATTTTCGAAGTTACTCTTCTAAAAGTTCCACTTTAAGTATTTCTTGCATCAGTATTAAACTCCTTCTTTCATTGTTAAACAGAAATTCTCTTTTCTGCTCTTCTAGTTTTTGTTCCAGTTTTTTCACCTTCAAGTTGTTCAGTACTGTCTCCTGTTCTGCAAGTAATTCGTTGCGCTGCAATCAAACCTTCAACTACGCTCAATTGCTGTGCCTCGAGATGTAAAGAACTTGCGATTTCTTTTTTTGACAACCTGACCGGTGTTGAAGTTGCAGATATTTCATCTAAAATAAAATTATTACTAACTAGTACAATAATATATTGAATTAACTAACCAATTTGGTTTAAGTTTGCCGGAGGGCGGCTGTATTGATGGTCAGTTATAGAGATGTGTAGAGTATCTAAAAATCAATGAAATTAAGATTTTACTAATGTGTGGACAACACTAACCAGTGTTTTCATAATTCTTTTTCAAAGGAATAGCCTAACTGGTTGTAGGAATATCATTAACCACCAACATCGGGTCCTCTGTTTGATAAATGTGGTTTTGTTGGGACACTATTACACTGTCGCTGTCAATCGTATCCTTTAACTCAATATTAACACAAGAACATCGTCAATATAGATATCTGCCAAATCTGGCTTATAGCTTCCACCCCCTGTACACATTTGCTGTCGCTTTTCCTCTAACAACTCCTTTCTGCGACTCTTCATGTTTTCCCAACATTTGCGGAGTTGTTCAGTAGTTTGCTATAAAGTAATTTTTCAAGAAGCAACATATTATGTGAACATATGCTTACATTGCTGTTTTTGGCTATAGAATTAAACTCTGCAGTCAACTTTATCTAGGTCTTTTTTTTCTGCAAGAGTTATACAGTCACTTTTTTTATTTTCAATTTTGTGTTAAAATTTTCCAACAAGTTTTTTAAGAATTAATTTTTTATCGGCACTGAATATACTACGTTTTGTTGTAGTGCTCATGTTTAAATACTCTACTAACTTAATATAATAATACAATACCTAATAACTACACAAAAGATCACGAAATTAAACAATATTATTACGAACTACTATTAGGCAACTCGTCAAACACACACAAGCGCCGTAAGCAACGTATATACTACAGAAGCCTAGAATTTTCTATGATATGCTGGATTATGAATCATCCTTCTAATTCAGAGTATATAAGACCGCTGATAAATGTAAGAGTTTAGTCTATATCAGAATGTCGAATATAAATTATATCGTGTAAAGTTAAAAGTTAAGCTTTTGGAAGTGCAAGAGTAAACATAAATTTATATTATGTGAAAGTGTATACTGTACCGACAGCTTGTGGAATACATAAATAGACAAAAGTGTAATAAATAAATAGTTGTGTTAGTGTTGTTAATGGACCAATCCTTAAGAAGTTAGTTTAAGAAGATATTAGTGCTTGTAAATTCATTAGTGTGATAGTGCTTCACTGTAATTGGACCAAAAGATCTATAAATAAGGCATATACTTTTAATTAGACTTGTGAACAGTGAGTAATAAAGACCTTTGTTATTACTTGTTTTGAATTAGTGAAACGCGGTAGTAGTAGCTCGCTACACTGGTGTCAGACCTGTGTGGGGTATATAGTGATTAATTTAAAAGGAAAAACACACAAGTTTAAAGACATTTAAGTAGTTTGTATATGGCAGTTACAAGAAGCCAAAGTAAGATGGACACAGAAACTTTAATGAATTTCCTTAAGGATTTTAAATCTGGTATGGAAGAGAGGTTGGCTAAACTAGAAATGGCACTTAGTGAAAGTGCTGAGAAAATGGAGGAGAGGTCGTCTAAACTGGAAGTGACACTAAATGAAAACATAGTGAGGTCAGTTGAACTGGAATCAAACCTTACAGAAAGGTTAAGTGAAAATGCTAAGAAAATGGAAAAAAGGTTTAGTGAAAATGCTGAGAAAATGGAAGTAAAGTTTAGTGAAAATGCTGAGAAAATGGAAAGGTTAAGTGAAAATGTTGAAAAAATAGAAAAAAAGTTGAATGAAACTACAGCCACGTTAGAACAAAAATTAATGGAAAGCTCCATTGCATTAAAAGAAGATTTTACTCAACAGGTAAAAACAGTTGAGCAAAAGTTGGAGCAGTAAATTGCTAAAAATGGAAGAAGATATGATGAGGCTGCAAGAACAAGTGATTTCACTAACAACGCGGCCACTTGAATTAGTAAACCAAGTTGTAAATCAGAACATTGTCGCCTGTGTAAGATTTTAATGTGGTTCTTGCTTCTACTAATTGACAAAGGAAATATTTAATTGAATGAAATGTTTTATGGGTAGAATATTTACCATTGCACCATTGTTTCTATTCTTAATTCTACTCAGCAAACTTTATCTTTTATGAGGAAACCCTTAGAATTGCTATTACCTGCGCTACTGTCAAGAGTACCTATATAAACAACATTTTCGATAGTTCTCGGACGTTAAGCTACCAATTTGTGCTTGATTTCTACATACATTTGCAAAATGATTATATCTTACATTTTCCGCAAACCTTATTATATGCGGGACATTTATTAATTGGGTGGTTAAGACCACATCGCGTACAATTATTAATTTTCGACCTCCTACCTTAAGACTGTGACCAGGCTCGACGTCTGGTTGTCCTGAAGCTTCCCTTGTCGCCGGTAAATCGACGTTGTTGGCTTGGTTGCTGTCTACCTGGGTCAGGGTGTCGATCCCCGATGGAGCTGATGGGTTTCGGTGAAATCCTGTCTATTTGAAAATTTACCTGATTATTTGCGACGTATTTTCCTATTCTTGCAGCCTGTGATTTTGATTGTTTTATGATGAAACATAACTGGATTGCTTTTTCCAAATCCGCGTCATCTTCTTGGAGTAACCGGTGCGTTATTTCTTGATTATTTGTTCCGCAGAGTAGCATAAGTTTTATGAGATCATCATTTAATTTATCGAATTTGCAACTAGCCGCTTGTCGCCTTAGATCAGTAGTAAATTGTTTCATTCACATGTCACTTGACTGTTTGGACGTAAAAAACTTGTACCGTAAAAATGTTAAATTTTTTCTAGGCGAGAAGTGATTATTAAAATTTTCGATTACTGATTCTAACTTGTCTTTTTCATCGTCTTCAAACTTGAATGTAGCATACATTTTCTGAATTCCAGGCCCTGCAAAGTGTAAAAGTTGCGCAATTTGGATTTTCTCAACTTTTTTGTTTGCTTCCGTCCCTATAAAGTATATGCCAAAACTGTTTCTCTATTGTGTCCATTCTTCCGCCGCTTGGCCATTATTTAATTCCAATCGAGAAAGTACGTTATTCGCCATTTCTTTATAAATTGTTCGAAATGAGTTGCTCTACTTTAAATTTAATTGCTGTTGTCTGCTTTGTCGCAGAGCCATGTTGTAAAACTTCTTACTTCTAGCTAATGCTACAACATGCATCATTAACTCTTTTTAACACTTCGTACGGGCCTTCACATTGTCTTTGTAATTTTGGCCACAATTCACGTTGATTCTCCAGGTTGGTAACCACTTTCTTGTGCTCTCGTGTTATATTGTGACTTCATTTGATCGCTTGCCGCCTGGATATTCTTTCGGACGTTTTCGTGAATGCTATTTAATATTTCGCAAACTTTACTAACGTAATTTTCACCTGCGACCTCTTCTACAGGTTTAAATCCAAACTGAAGATCACATGGTAGCCGCAATTCACGTCTTAACATCACGCAAGCAAGAAAGTATCCTGTGCTGTCATGTACCAAAGATCGGTACGCCAGTAGGAACAAATGTAGTCTCGTTAATTTTCGGAAACAACTTTGACTTAGGTGCATTCCTAACAACCTGTTCATTCTTTCAACCATTCCATCCGATTGAGGATGAAGTGGCGTGGCTCTAGTTTTCCTGATTCCAAGATGCTTGCAGGCGTTTTAAAACAGCGCTGATTTGAAGTTCCGTCCTTGGTCGGAGTGTAATTCCAACGGAACTCCAAAGCGACAAAACAACTGCCTCACTAGTACATCTGCAACCGTCTCGGCTTTTTGGTTAGGTATAGCATACGCCTCCGGCCATTTGGTAAAGTAATCCATTGCAACCAAGATGTGTTTATTTCCTTTCTCTGACTCAGGAAACGGACCAGCTATATCAATGGCCACCCTCTCAAAAGGATTCCCTACGTTATACTGTCTTATTGGGGCTTTCCGTTTTGTGGACTCGCCATTTCTATAGGCACACAAATCACATTTTCGGCACCACTTCTTCACATCTTTCCTGCAGTTTACCCAATAGAATCTTTTTCTCGCTCTTTCCAGAGTTTTTTTCAGACCAAAGTGCCCTCCAGAAATACCATCGTACAAGAGCTGCAACACTTCGGGCACTCTGCTTCTCGGCGCAGCCACCAGGCGTCATTTCAAGATTCTATTTTCAATCACCAAAGAGTCCCATTGTGCTCAGTATGCCTTCAGGTTCCTACTTAAAATACTAATTTCTTCCCAAGCTCTTCCAATCGATAAAACGTCCCAATGCGGCGTCATTCTCCTGATCTCGTATTGTTTCGGGTTGCCAAGTATCATCCGTCATTCTATGAATGACACTTATTTCCTCTTCCATCTTGGAGCAATGATTGCAGTCTGCCAGGCACGGTCTTCTTGACAGAGCGTCTGCATTCCGATGGCTAGTTCCTACACGATGTTCTGTGTTAAAGACATATTCCTGCAGCCGTTCTATCCACCTTGCAACTTGCCCTTCAGGATTTCGAAACTGCAGTAACCATTTTAGCACAGCATTGTCTGTTCTTAACAGGAATTTACGGCCGTATAAGTACTTATAAAAGTGCTCTATGGATTTGACGACGGCCAACAGCTCCCTTCCTGTCACACAATAGTTTCATTCTGACCGCAACAAGACCTTGTTAAAATACCCAATCACTTATCTTAACCGTCTTGCACCTCAGAAACAACGATTCCTATATCTGTGTTGCTGGTATCGGTCTCCAACACAAATTTACCCTCCATCCGTGGATACACAGAATCTGTGCTGTAACTAGTAGCCGTTTCAGTTGTTTAGATGCGCTGTAGTAGTCATCATTCCAATTATATTATTGTACATCTTCGGTTAATTTTGTCAACGGTTTGGCAATGTTCGCAAACTCTAGTATATAACGTCGGTAATATGTACACAATTCCAGAAAACTGTGTAGTTGGTGTATATCCGTTGGTGTAGGCCACTCTTGCACCGTTTTATCTTGTCAGTGTCGGCTCCTATACTGGTCTTCAAAACGACATGTCTTAGGTATTTCCCCTCTTTTCTAAATAGGTGACATTTCTTAGGGCGTAAATTAAAATTTGCCCAGCGTAATCTTTGGAATATGCCCTCTGGTTCTTAAGATGTTCTTCAAAAAATCCGCCTAACACTATCATATCGTCTAGGTGCACCAGACATGTTTTTCAGGACAGTCCACATAGAATCGACTCCGTCAAACATTCAAAAGTAGTAGGAGCATTGCATATTCCAAATGGCATGATCTTGAACTGCCATAATCTAGTTCTAATTGCAAACGCAGTTTTCTCTTAATCGTTGGCTCCAAGCCTATCAGCCAGTATCCGCTTTTCAAGTCCAAGGTCGAAAACCATTTAGATCCGGATAGAGTAGAGGTTGTCATCAATTCTGGGCAAAGGATAGCCGTCTTTTTTTGTGACATTGTTTAGCCGCCGGTAGTCTACACAAAACTTTGTCGACCTATCCTTTTTCTTGACAAGCACTACCACGGATGTCCGTGGACTATTCGAGGGCTCAATCACTTTCGGTTTTGCCATGTCTGCGATAATTTGCTCGGCTTCCTTACGTTTTGCCAAAGGAAGCCTCCTGGGATGTTGTCGTATCGGATCTGCAGTGTTGATCTTGTGATATACCACATTCGTCCTTCCTTTCTCACTATCATCCAGTGTAAACACACCTCGATATCGTCCGACCAGTTTTTTTACCTTGCCCAGTTGGTCGCCGTTTAATCCTTGACACGAAGGTATCAACATATCACTATTTTCTGTGAGCAACCGGTGACTGGTTTATCTTTCGTGTCGTCCACACAACGTTTAATATGGCATACTGGAATGCAATTTCCCACAATCATGTTTTTCTTCAGGGTCACCGTATGCAGATTAATGTTTAGCACACTTACTGGTATCATATTTCAAAACTTTATCAGTGTTCTTCCAATCAGTAATCCCTCCTGACCCATTCCCGATTCAATTGTTTCTATCATGCATAACTGTCCTCCCAGGAGCGTACTACCGGGGCGTCCCATCACGATTATTTCCGTATTCTCTGGTATTTTTATATCACAAATCATTCGAATCTGCATCGTTTGGTTATTCGTCCCTTGAAATGAAATCTCATCATTATCTATCCTAAGCACATTTTCTTTCATGTTCACATAAAACCCATATTCTCTTATGAGATCTATTCCTAAGATAACTTCTTCTGTAATTTCAGCCACCAACAATCAATGATTAATTAGTTTGTCTCCAATTGCCAACGTAACGGCAGTCTCTCCGTGAGTAGAAAGTTTCTTACCACTTGCCGTTCGAAGACATACCTATGCAATTAGCACTTTCCCACGACCAATCAAATCTGGTCTCACAATAGTCCTTGTCGCTCCTGTATCCACGAGTAGTCGGACAACCCTACCATTAATTCTACCATCAATGTAAATGCTCTCCAGACTTCCCATCAACAATGCAGCATAGATAATAATCTCCAGGACACTACGTTGTGCTGTCGACGTTCGCCCCCTTACGTCGACTTGCTTTAGTTTTCTTGCTGCTCAACCGTTTATTTTTTTGGTTGAGTATAGCGTAACTGTATATGACCAACTTCACCGTAGTTCCAGCATCGCGGATCCCATCTCCGCGGTCGTTTTCTTCCGGCGTCGCCGTGGATCAATGTAGTAAGCGTAAGGCTACGGATCCCAAGGTCCCGGGTTCAAATCCCAACACGGTCGACTGCTTGAAAAATGACAGGTGAGCATTTTTCACAAAAATTACGCCCTCGTTCGGATGAGAGGTTAAATGGAGGTCCCGTGTGTGAGTGTTGTCACGCACGTTAAAGCTCCCTACCTTGCCTGGAACGGCAATGGTTCGGCAAAATTCTAAATTTCCAGGCAACAAAAAACTCGCCTCCTGGCCAATGTAGTACCTACAGGTGGAGCATTGGAAATGTAAATGAACGGTCGTTTTCTTCTAGCCTTTCCACCTTTGGTTTTTCAGACACATGATTGATTATTTCTTCTATTCTGTTCTGCGATTGATCAGGTTTTTTATCGGGGGTACAAATTGGTACAAAATCAGCCCTTTTCATTTCTATTTTTGTTTTTGTTGTTTTTGTATTTTTTGCGGTGTGGTCCTGCTAGCTTAATATTAAGGTAGCAGCGCCACGCATTTCTGCAAAACGGCACAAAGTACAATTTTTTTTTGCGGTACAAATTGGTACAAAATAGGTATTAAATAATGCAATTGGTCCAAAGCGATTCTGCCCATTTGGTCCTGCCAGCTTAAGAGGCGTGCTATTCAATTAATTCTATTAACATAATTATAAAGAGGGTAGGATAGGCAGCTATTTGCTGTTCTCTTTCTTTACTTATCATAAATTCTAGAGTGTATGTCGTTACTAACCTATTTTGCTCGAAACACGTGCTACTTAAATTGTTTCTTCTTTACGTCAATTGTATATTCTGAATTAAAATCGCAAATTAATAACGTGAACCTTTTGTAATTTAGATTATACCAAATATTACAGTATAAATACCCAAGTGTTTAAATTGTACATAAAGTATTCATAGTAAACGGCATCTATGTTCAGTTAGTAGTTCCTAAACTGATGTCTGGTCGTTGTATTACAGAAAGTTTTAGATTTAATATACATATATTCAAGTTATTAAATTGGTAGATTAGGTGTCAGCACATTACGCGTGTGGAGTAACTAACGATTTTAACTTATATGATGAATTAATATAATTTAAATAAAATGAGATGGAATTCTTAACCTGTGTCTTCTAGATATCTAAATGCACGTTCCGACTATTGTTGTAAGAAACTGTGCGTCAAAAGATAAATGCTGATTCGCGCTTTTTGTTTTAGGTTAAGTATATTTGTTTGTGAAAGATGTAAACCGTGAAATTATCGCAAGGATGTGTCTACTTAGGATTGATGATAACATTAATATAATATTCCACGATTTTCAGTAACGATATATTTAATTAGTCTTAGATAAATTAATAAAATATGTTGGGTTTAGTCTTATTATTCTTTAATAAAATATTAGTTTTGTTACATTGTAGAAAGATGTTTTAGACGTTATCCGCTATGGTCTAGTGGCTAGGATACCTGGCTTTCACCCAGAAGTTTTCAAACGCGCGCTTGAAGAGTACGGACGGGTTTCGTACTACCTGCTCGCATTGAATAGATTAAATTCCTAAGCTTCAAATATACTGTTGAAAGAGGTTTCTTATGGAATTTCTTTAGACAATTAGTGTTTATTTTATTTTAATAATAGTGTAGATTAAGTGTACATAATGTGACTTGAATAATAATTAGCACAGTGTAGTAATAGTGAGATAGGACTCCATAGTTATATAATTAAATTCCGATGGACATAAAGGCCCCAGTGTTTAGTGACTTAAATGATGCCGAAATAATTAACGAACTGCAAACCAACCAAAGCAATGTACCCATAAGTCAAGGTAAAGCTTTTGTTAAAAAGAATAGTAGACAGGATATATACAATAAGTATATTAATCGTGCAATGCTAACGGGATCGACCAGTAAACCATCAAGCACAGTAGGAGTTGCCCCATCTACCGAGACAACTAACAAAAGCGAGACGAATAGGAAGTCACTGTACAGGCATCTGTTTTCTACTTCTGAAGCAACAACCATGGAAACTGGAAGTAATAAAAGGCACAAGCTTAATTCTGAAGAAATTACCGTAGCAACAAATAACAGATTTAAAATACTTTCGGATATCGATGAAACGGAAGGGACGAATGATGTGGAAAGCAATATGGATTTGGACGAAGCTGGATTTGAAGAACCGAAAAGGAGGCAACTTAGAGTAAAACCGCCGCCACCAATTGTGATACACGATAAGTCCATAAATCATAGGAACTTTTTAAACAACTTAAACGTTCAAATAAAAAACGGATATCACATAAAATACACTAGAGACAGAACCAACTTATTTGTGCATGATAAACAAGAATATAAAGTAATAAAGGAACAGTTTGCGACTGCAAACGTTGAATTCCACACCTACACCGACAAAGCGGAGAAAACACATGCCTTCGTTCTAAGAGGACTGGATTGCGATCCTAGTGTGGAAGAGGTAGAACAAGCATTAAAAGAGGACTGCAAAATATTAGTGCAAAGTATCTATAAAATGCGCACCACATACCGACCACTGTTCTTAATTACCTCATGTAGTTCCGTTAGACTGCAAGAGCTGCAAAACAAAGTGAAATATGTACTACATACCAAAATAACATGGGAACGTCACATTAATAATAAAAAAATCATACAATGCCATCGCTGCCAGGAATGGTCCCATGCAACCGCAAATTGCTGGGCTCCACCAAAGTGCCTAAAGTGTGCAGGTTCGCACCTAACAAGAGACTGCACAAAACCCACAATCACGCCGCCCAAATGCGCCAACTGCAGCGGGTCCCACACAGCGAATAACGTTGAATGTCCTGTGTACCTAAAAAAGTTGCAACAAATAGAAGCAAAAGGTACACCATCAGAACCACACAAACCCACACAACATCAACTTAATATAAATAGTCAACAAGAATATCCAAACTTAAAGAATGTCGATCCAAAGAAATATGCAACCTATGATTGGACAAATAAAACCAACAACAAAAATCCTGGAGTGGTCAATAGCAACAATACGCAGAGCAATGCTAATATTAACGAAAATTTTCTTGAATTAGTAGATGAGATGAAAACACTAAGTAGCATGATCAACCTAAAGGAGATGCTTAGGGCTATAAAAGACCTCAACGGCCAAATAAAAAATTGCAACACAAAAACGGAAAAGTTCACGACTTTCAGTAATTTTATCATGAACATAGACAATTATGGCATCTAAAATTAAAATCTGCACATGGAACGCGAACGGCGTTAAAGCTCAAATGGGTCAAGTTCTGGAGTTTGTGAATAGACAAGACATAGACATATTACTTATTAACGAAACTCGACTCAAAAACACTGATACACTTAAACTTAGAAATTACAATATAGTTAGACGTGACAGACCTGACAACACAGGACACGGTGGAGTTGCTATTTTCATTAAGCACAGTGTACCATATTGTGAATTATTTATACCAAATACCAGTCTAGAAGTGACGGGAATAAAACTTAAAAACAATATCTGTATACTCGCCGCTTATAATAAGCCAAGAAACTATTTTAGTGCATACGACATTCTTAGGTTATTAAGTGTTAGTAATAAGGTGTTACTTATAGGAGATTTTAACGCCAAACATAGACATTGGAACTGCGAAAGCGCAAATGCAAATGGGAATCTATTGTATAGACTAATGTTAAATACTAACCTAGACATAATTTTTCCGAACACACACACACATTACCCTACAAACAACACTACACCATCAACAATCGACTTAATAATCAATAAAAACATTACTACACTTGACAACCCGACATCCTTACATGAACTAGGATCTGATCACAATCCTGTCATTTGTACATTAGACGGACAATATAAAGAAACAAGCATCAGAACTGTAGTGACCTATAAAAATACGGACTGGATACAATTTCGAAAAACACTTGACACTAAAATTGAAATAAATAGAGATTTGTACACGCCACAAAAATTAGACAACGCAGCGAAACACTTCACTCAGACCATTCAAAACATCCAACATAAACACTCACAAAAAATTATACAAAAGAACTTCACCAAAGACCTGCCTCAAGAAATAGTAGACTTAATACGAACACGAAACAGACTACGAAAGAGGTGGCAAAGAACAGCGGACATCAACGTTAAGGATTTAATGTACACAACAACGAGAGAAATTAACTCAAAAATTACAACGTTCAAAAATGACAAATGGACACAAACACTCGAATCTTTAAAACCTACAGATAAAACCCTATGGAAACTCTCAAAGACTTTAAAACGACCCCACAAAAAATACCAACACTAGAACTGAACAATAAGACACACTACACTAATGAAGAAAAAACTGACATACTAGCTACAACTTTCGAAGAAGTACATAACCTGGAACAACCATCTGACGTACAATTTGAAGAGCAACTCAAGAAGGAAGTAAGTGACTTTCTGAAAGACTGTACTGGAAAAGCGAAAACCGACAAACAACTAGCAACACCAAGAGAAGTATATGACTTAATCAAAACACTACCTAACGATAAAACACCTGGATTGGACGGAATAGAGAACAGAATAATCAAAAATTTTAGCAAAAAGACAATAGTACAACTCACATACATTATTAACGCAATACTTACACTGGGACACTTCCCCACCATCTGGAAAACTGCCGTAATAGTACCAATATTGAAATCAAACAAAGACCCCAAAAACCCGACCAGTTATAGACCGATCAGCCTTCTAAGCACCGTATCCAAACTAGTGGAAAAAGTTATACTAAAACGTATTGACAAGATTGACAGAAAACATAAAATAATAACCGACAGTCAATTTGGATTTAGACGTAGACATAATACAGTACAACAGCTCGCCCGCATAACAAACCACATAATTGAAAACTACAATAAAAACAAAGTGACCGTAGCAACATTTCTGGACATCGAAAAAGCATTTGACAAGGTTTGGACAGATGGACTTATCTACAAATTGATTAAACTAAAATTTCCTAGTAATTTAATTAGACTAATTAACTCATACATAACAGACCGACAATTCAAAGTACGAGTGGAAAACGTAACATCTAATGAAAGAAAGATAAAAGCGGGTGTACCTCAAGGTTCTGTGCTAGGCCCAAAGCTTTTCTGTTTGTATATAAATGACATGCCACATTTCACAAAAACAAACACAGCGCTGTTCGCAGATGATACAGCAATATATGCTAGTTCCTTCAGTGCAGAGATTGCGAATAAACAAATACAGATACACATAGATATGCTTAGTAAATTCTACAAACTTTGGAAAATCAAAATAAATTCTCACAAGACAGAACAAGTAGTATTCAGACGTAAATACACAAACACACAAATCTTTACACCACTAACATTATACCGCACAAAAATACTACCCAAACTGCAGGCAAAGTATCTAGGTGTGTTCTTAGATCAAAGACTGAATTTTAAAACCCACCTATTAGATACAATCAGAAAAGCAACTGGTGTCATAAGACTATTATACCCACTTCTATCCAAAAACAGTAATCTGGACCAAAGCAACAAAAAACTAATATACACAAGTATTATAAGACCTGTAATAACCTATGCAACAGCAGTGTGGGGAAATAGGAACAAGACGCAAACACTAACCATACAAAGACTGCAAAACAAATGCCTACGTATGATCACGAATTCCAATAGATACACGAAAATAACCGATTTACACCAAGAGACACGAGTACCCTACATACAAGACTACCTACAAGCCACCTCTGAACAATTTTACAACAGAATGAGAAACCACAGAAATCCACTTATACGAAACGTAATCAAAGAGAAACACACAACACAGCATATGAAACACAAACTAACATACTAAAAATTATTTTATTGATATTAATTGTTATTTAAGTTTGTATATAGTATGTTTTATGTTAATGTTATTAATTGTTAGGGTTAAGTATAAAATAGGTTTTTTTTTCATTGCTTTTCCTATAACAAATATAAAAGGACATAAAAATCAAAATTTAAAACAAGGAATTAATTATTGACAACAATTAGGTATATACAAATACCAAATATTGTTATTTAAAATAGACTTATAGTTAAACATTTGCATGTAGGTACTATTATGAATCTAATTGACATCCAGTCGGTACTTGTAGTGCTGATATATTGTACAAAACGATAAAAATAAATTCTTTTTGATTTTGATTTGATTTTGGCTTTCACCCAGGAGGCTCGGGTTCGATTCCCGGTAGCGGAAATATTTTTTTTTAATTCTATGATACTGAAGCTGGTACATATTTAATTAATCACATTCATATAAATCGTATTTAATTTTTTTCGCAGAAATAAACTCGTTTATTATAAAAAAACATATGTATATTAAAACACCCAGAATACTTGAATCAATTGTAAGATAAATAAACAATATTGCTAAGTTCAAGAATGCAAAATATGAATGACTTCTTTTAAGGATGTCTAAACGCTGAAGTATAATACCGTAGCCTAATAAACTCGATCAGAGATTTGCATAAGCGTAATACTAACTTTAAATAATTAGCAGGTGCATATTATCAGAAAACTGATTATTTAATGTTCGTTAATAGAATTTTATTGGCTAAAAATTGTTAGCGTTTAGATGTTAATATGAACATTTGATTATTTAAGATTTATTAAAGGATTGAATTGTAAAACAGACGTGCGCATAAAATTACTTATTTAAGATTGGATTTTAAATGATTCGGGTTATTAAAAATTATTGGTAATATTTAACTTCAGTTCATTATTAACATAATGACTTTAAATAAACTTAAAATTTAACTTGTAATTATACTCCATTCCAGTTAAGAAGGTACTGAAGAAAAAGATAGGACTGAATTATAGCGATTCTCATTGGTGGATAGATGAGCCAAGTGTACACAAGTATAAATATCCCGTATGTTTGTGTTGGTTGTTTGAACATTTTTATTATAAGACAGATTGTCAATTGGCATTTTGACATTTGCTATTGCCCTTTCATATTTTCGTTTTTGTTATTTATTGTATTTTGTTATTAGTTTGCCTTTGAAATTTTGCTCGGCCTTATTAATTTGTGTTAATTTTATATTTAGTATCAAAACAGTTCTTGTCAGAGCTATAAAACACCAGTGTCTTCATAATAAGGTAAGCATGTCTCATTAAAGATAAGCATATAATACTAACAATGAATTCTTTTCAGACTTTCATTTAATTATGGATCACTAACCTATTAAAAATCCGAAGGGCAAACATGTTATGAGCGGGCAAAAGCTTATTGCCTATAATATATATTTGAAAAATTCCACAAATGCATCCAAAACGCAATCTGTGAAGCAAACTGCGTTAGAAGTGGGTTTAGGTGTTCGATCAATGTGGAATATTGTAAAAGAAATGGAAACTACTGGTACTGCTTCCTCGCCAAAGACTACAAGAGTGCGTACAACAATCTACGACGAACTTGAAGAATTTGAAAGATGTGCGATTCGACGGCATGTTCATGCATTTTACTTTAGAAATGAATTACCAAATTTAGAGAAAGTATTACATGCAATAAACAGTGATGACTCTTTACCAAACTTCAGTCGCACATCACTTTATCGGGTAATGATAAAATTGGGTTTTAAATATGGAAAGTGTAGCCGAAAACAATTTTAATTGAAAACCTGAAATTGTGTTGTGGCGAAGAAAATATTTAACTGCAATTAAAAGTATAGAGCTGAAGGCAAAAGAATTTATTATACTGATGAAACGTGGGTGAATGCTAGACATGTAAAGAACAAGGTATGGCAAGACACCACTGTAAAAACAGCAAGGCAGGCATTAATCGAAGGTTTATAGACTGGTATACGAGATCCCTCTGGCAAGGGCAAGAGATTAATTGTTGCGCACATGGGTAGTGATATGGGATTTGTCAATGGTGCATATTTAAACTTTCAATCTAAAAAAACAGGTAGCGTATTCACACTATAAACAACTTAGGACCCTGAGTTCATAATTATCGTTTAAGGAGATTATCACGAAGACATGAACGGTAAAGCGTTTACAACTTGGTTGAAAGGTGTATTACCTCTTCTTGATAATGATAGTGTAATTGTGCTTGATAATGCTTCTTACCACAGCGTCAAAGCCGATAAGGTTCCAAATCAAAGTTGGCGGAAAGAACAAATTTATAATTGGTTAAACGCAAAACACATTGAAGTTACCAAAGAGCTATTAAAAGTTGAATTATTAGCCTTAGTAAAGCAGCACTCTCTAGCTCACCCGACACCTTATGTTGTTGACGAAATTGTAAAACGCTCTGGCAGAACTGTATTAAGGTTACCCCCATACCACTGCAATCTAAATCCAATTGAGCTGATTTGGGCTCAAGTAAAGCAGCATGTAGCCACCAACAATTCTACTTTTAAAATTAACGACGTGAAGGTGCTTCTGGATGAAGGAATTGCAGCCATAGATAAAGGACATTGGGTTAATTGTATTAGCCATATAATTAAAGAAGAAGAAAGAATGTGGAAATTGGATGGCATTGTCGAAGAACTTGTCGAACAAATTGTAATAAATGTTGGATATGAAAGTACAACAGACGACGAAGATACCTCTGGGGATGATATGGACGTAGATTAAATATAAATTTGTGATATCATTGTTTTGATATTTTGTGATGTGTTTAATTAAAAATAGCTTATATATTGTTCTATATTAATATTTTATTTAAACTTTAACCAAACAGGCAGAAAATAAAGTTCAATAATGATATGTTTTAAAACCGTGTTTCTTGGATGTATTTATTCAAAAACCTCAATCTTGCAAAAAATATAAATAAAAATCTGTATAAACATCGATGCATTGCTTTAATTTCAATCATTGTAAACAAACCTACAACCTTTCGAAAAAATGAAACTGACAGAATTTTATTAACGCATTCTATAACTCCAGGTGAATGTTTGTTTCTACCATAATTGTTAAGTAAGACTATAGGCAATTCATAAAGCTTACACTCATACTTAAGTAATGCTCTATCTCAATTTTTGGTATTCGGAAAAATACTAAAAGTTGAGATGGAACATTGATTAAGTATGAGTGTAGCTTAAGTGTGCTTTATGAATTTGCCCCTAAGTTTCGTCCGTCTTAAACTTAATGTAGTTCCAAGTCCAATTTTATCTTCTGACATTTAATACCAAATTACAAATACTCCTTGTTATTATTTAGACAACTATCCTAGGAGAAGGATCGAAACGTCAATAAAATCATTTTCAAAAAGCAATGTGGTCTTATTCCTTAAGAAGAACACCAAATTGCAATTACTGAATGCAATAATACTTAAAAATTAACTAATAAAGTCAGCCATTTGCATTGTTATTTTTGAAAAACTATCGTCACAAAATAGTAAATATACAACCGACGCCGGCAACTTTTCAAATACAGCAACTAATAAATTTTTGATCTGTGTAAATCTGACTCAAGCACAAGCGCCATCTACTACCTTCTTAACTGGAATGGAGTATAGACACGCATTCAAAAGAGTTCCAAACAATTAGGTTAATACAGAGATAAGAAATAGAGCTTCAGGAAGCATACGATAAATGCGTGCAAGTAGTTAAGAACTTTGATAAAGAGAAGTGATTAAAAATTGCGTAAATATGAAAATTAAAAATCGAATTGCATCAGTTGTTTATGGAAAAGCAATTAGATTCATCAAAGCACCGCATGTTTGATAACGAAAACATCTGCGACCAGGTCACAATTATTGGAAAGCATAGAAAATTGCATTGTAATTATTTGATTGGTTAAAATGAGCGACGAGTTTGTAGACCATACCCACTTACGGAGTAAGAGAGAAAAAATATATTAACAGGTACAGTGATAACGAAGTCAGTTTTCAACTCAACAATAGGCCGAGGTGCGCCACTATGAAATAAAGTGATACGTAATAATAATTCAAAGTGAAAAATTGTAAAAGTGCAAGCTGAAAATTACGATTGCCGATTAAACGGCTTCTAAGTCCGGGGAAAATAAACGACGACTTCCGAGTCCGTGGAGAATAAATGTAATTTCGAGTCAGGGGACAATGACAATAAGAATTCTATTCTAAGTCAAGGGAAAATAAATGATGATAGTCCAATTCTAAGTTTGGGGAAATTGATAAGAAGTAATTCTAAGTCTGAAATGAGACGACAATAAATTGGGGTGCATAAGTATAAGTTAATAATGGTAGTCCAGAGGGTAATGGCAATAATTTAAATGCAATGGTTCAAGCGTGTGGATAGACAATATTTCCAATGGGCATGAAATAATCCTGAATTGGGGAACAATAATTGTTATTCAAATGGATGGCTTAATGCATGGGAAATATTAGTGGATACGTCAATTGCAAGAAGAAAATAGACCAGGTTAGATTTTTAGTTGTAAGACATTATTTTTCTATAATTTTTATTTGAATATTGAATTTGCTTAATATAAATTAATGTGACGAAGTTCACCAAAACAAAGGATTTGAATACGTATAAAGTGCGTGATACGATAAGAGGTTTAGAACGTTCTACACTTCTTTTATAAAGATAATAGGTTTTTTTGGTGACTTTGGGTTTTGAGTAAAAAGTATATGATTTTTAATAAATGAGATTTACAACATTAATTAATCGAAAAGTGTATTTTAAATAATATACAAAAACTGTATATAATATTTGTTTCATTATATAGAATCGAATTAACTGAATTTTATAGTTCCAAATAAATGCTAGTCGAGGTCATAAGATAAAGTTAATGGGAGGGATTTGATAATTTAAACAGTTCAAGGAGGAGCTATAAGTTGAATACGAAATTGATAACAAGTAAGGCGGTAACGTATCAAATTTTGTTATTGGTGGACAAGGTTGGTTCAAGATAAAATCCAGTTAAGTTTCTGGAGGGAGCTTATAGCAACATTAATAAGACAGCCCAACGTCGGAGAACGATAATTACAATTCTTGTTTAAACATAGCATAAATAATAATTGGGGCTCGATAATTCCAGTAGTACATAGCAATATATATATATATATATATATATATATATATATATATTGTTGTGGATATAAAAGATAAATAGGTGTAGACAATAAAATTTTAGCAACCATGTATATAAAAATAAAAGCAAATTATTTACGCGCCAAATTAATTAATTTATATAATGGAAACGGACGGGTATTAAAGTATTTTTATATTTAAATTGGAATGTGAAAATTAAATAAGGGAAGAAAAGCTTTAAAGTACATAAAAGTTCAAGAATACGCATAATTAATTACAATTTCTTTTAATCAAACGCATGAAAGCAAAAAAGGAGCTTGCAAGCATAAGAAAATCAATAATTGCTAACGCAAATGTATTCGTTTTAAAAGCCAACGTTCATTTACACTAATACTACGAAGGAAAAAATCTAGGAATTGTTATTTTCAAACGGTCGATAATTTCAAGAAACACCTGTTGGTTAAATGTTACATTCAGAGAATATTAAACAAACGTTAATATAGAATTTAAAGGAGACAACAAATATGCATAAAACAGAGATGCATAGCGGATAGGTGGTGCATTGTAACGACAGAAAATTATATCTTTGGTTGATAGCCAGCAGTTTTTGAAAAGAGCTCATACGGTAAGGTAGGGAACGAATTTCTATGTAAACAGCACGACGGACGGGAGAAATTTTTCAGAATTTATAGTCGGTTACGTTCAAAATTTTAAGCAACCGCTTTAAAAACAAGCTTTTCTCATAAAACGGGTTCCACTAGGAGGATTGGAGAATAGTATAAATACACGGCTGAATATATTAAAGCTCTCTTTTTCTTCCATCGAGTTCTGAATACGGGTTTAGTTCTACATCATAAAACTTTCGGTTAGAATTTGTGTGTTTAGTAATGTTACATTAAACATCTTATTTGAAATTATAAAAGTTGTAGTAGCGGACCGTAAGTTATAAAAGTGATGCACGAGTTAGTGCGTATTTAAATAAAAGGTCCCGTTACTACGACAAAATTATTATATGAATGGATGATATTTGTGGTAAGCAGAACTGCAAAGCAATTTGTATGCGTGAAATATCTGGAGTAGTAGCGGAGATATTAGGTGGTGGGGATCTGTGGATCCTGGCATCAGCGTAGTAGATGGACACAACGACGAGGTTTCTGGTAGCCATCTCCAGCGGTGACGAAGAGTGCAGGTGTCTCCAGGTAATAAATTTGAAATTTCTGTTTTTATATAAACATTTGTGGATATTTTTGTGTTTGTGTGGTTGACTTATTGGTGGCGTATTTATTGTTTTAAAAAGATACATGTGCAGGGCAATTTAACAATTTTGAGTATTGAAAAAGGGTTTATTGAGGATGTATAAAAATTTATTCAGGCTATAAATTGTGGTTGTAAGGAGAAAACGGGTCTATAAATTTGTTTTCATTAATGCAAGGTTTAAAAAGCATATACAAACAAAACTGGGTTATAATGAGCTTACAATACACCAGTATGAAGTCAAATTAGGGTTACATGTGGGGCCCATCTACTCATATCTACTCCAATTTGTTTAAAATCATTTTAAAATCAAGGACTTTAAAGCATTCTGTAAATTGAGCTGGTAATAATTGTGCCAAGCTGTTTGTACTCATGTGTAAATACTTTATCTGTTAATATGGGTAAATAAAAGGTTGTATGGTTGTTGTATTATTTTGGTAATTTCATTTGATCGTGTGTATGTGTGAGAAAGGTATGTACGTAAAATAGGTATTCAAGAAGAGGCCGATTGCTGAGCTAGCCAGGGTGAGCAGAGAAATTCGAAAGCGTCTGAAATAAAGGGTAAGAAATTTTTTAAAATTTTTTTGAAAATTTTATGACGGCCCAACGCTGGGTCTCGATGTTAAAGCTGGTTCCTGAGTCCACGGCAATATATATACATATACATATATATATATATATATATATATATATATACTATATATATATATATATATATACTATATATATATATATATATATATATTGACGTGATAAAGGGTCACGAGAAGTCATTAAAACCCAAATTCTACAAATAAAGTTCACTAAAATTTAAAAGAATCCGGAAAACTACAAATTTTCCTAAATTCATGGTTACGCCCTGTATAATACAAACGTACTTTTATTCATTAAAATGCCAAACAAAACATGCAATTGTGCGTGTATAAATAATTACCCGGTATGATATAAACGTACACATAATGTAAGCAGCATAGTAAAAATAATTATTTTTTTGATACCTTAAAATGCATTAATGCGAATGCAAATCAATCATTTCAAGATAAATACAAAAGCTATTTGTTAATGCACTTTCCGTGGATAAAAATAAATAACGTTGTGTCTCAATTTTGGCTATTAAAGCACGTTTTGTCGTAAAAGCGTATATTTTTTATAAAAATGTAACCAACTTGCATTATAAAGCCATTAAATTAATCATATTAATTACCCTATGTATTACATAAATTCAATTTAAATAAAACATGTTCTTGAGAGTTGTAGAGGAATTGAGAAGAAATACGTCAACTTCGTTGAACTTATTAATAAATAAACGTTTATTCTACAAAACGGTCGTATCATTAAAAATGAATATAATATGTAATAAAAATTGATGACAGTTATTTATTATCTTTCGCAATTGCTGGATTAGTACGCGACGCCACAATAACCTTGGGTGTTAAACATAGACGAGCAACGCGCGTCACTAATAAGTGGAACTCGATAACGAGGTAATAAAACGCGACAATTTAAACGCTAATGAGAAATTCCCAAATAAGCTTGTACTATTTGGAATGGAATCATGTAAATACTACTACATTCTAAAAAATAGATAATTTTTGTATATAAATGAGAAACTTTATTAAATAGATTCATTCATGAATTCAATCTCAATCTGTTATTTTGATTCATAAATTCGATAGCAAGAATGTTGCTTTGCGAAGATGATATTTCTGTATGCAATATGCATACCTTAATTTAATAATCACGATGTTTCAATGAATAATAAAGTGATGTTTTAAACGTAACCTGCATAAAAAAATGGAAATTATATGATGTAATTATATACACTGAAGAGAAAAAATTCTCCAATATAATGTTACCTTAAAAAATTTTATTGAATAGTTGGAAGGAAGATTTAAGCGAATTTGCGTGATTTTATAAACTGGGATTTGACGTCAATTAAAGAATAGAGGCCGTAGATATTTAATTCTGTTGATTACAAATTGGAAAAGCGCTTCGTGGATTTTGCAAGTATAATTTTTTTAAATATTGTTTGTAACTGATAGTTGAGTATTTGTTATTTAAATCTAAACTAGAATAAGTGTTAATCATATAGTATTTTATTTTTGTAAGGATCTTTGCCAGGAAAGTTTGTGTTCAGAGTTTGAAACACTCTGACTTCTTAATACATTATCTATCAAGGATATTTTGGTCAAAACAAATCTTACAAGCGTGAGAATCATAACCAAGTAAACTATCCATAAAAGAAGAGATTTAGTTCTGTAAATTTAAAATAAGGTATGGAACATTTTTATAATTAAGTAAATAAGTACTTCTTAGAAATTATTTGAAGTTTGAAAAAAACGATGTTGTAAATGTTCTATATGCTTTTGTATGAGAGAAAATATTTCATACTGTATAAATGCTTTAATACTGCTGTGTTTGATTTCATTTTCATAAATTTCAAAATTCCCATTGAGCTAGCCAGGCAAAGTAAAGTTAGAGAGTAAAGTAAGTCAACAATTTCGAATTATACAATTTGCTGTTTGTTTTGTCCAACCCTGTACATATTCATTTAGTTTCTTTATATTATTACTATAAAGTTTAAGTTTATTTGTTAATGGTAATATCTGCTCTTTCATTTAAATTTAATAAACCCGGTCACGTTTACACCTTCAATGTTCTATCTTGTTTGCCATATGTTTGGTGATTGCGCGGCCTAACACAGTCTATTGTCACCGCTTGGACAATAGGTTTCTGTTTTAGAGGTCAGTCCTCGTATAGGACTACCTCACCGCTTTATATTATTTTTTGAGTGTAGTAATGTGTTCTGGATCCAAGAATCTTTACCGCTCTAACTGGACATCAGAATAGAATACTTAAGGCCGTATTTGTTTAATATCTGTTTTGGTTATATACCCGCTTTTCTCTCCTGAGCATCCTTTTATGTACTCAACATTCAAATTGTGATCCTTGTCGAGCCGGATATTACCAGTAACAGATATTAGTACTATAATTTAAAACATAATTATTAATCATTTACCTGAGGTCAAGTTTGTGTTATCAAACATATTGCCTTGAAAATACAAATGTTATATTACTTGGATTGCATTCATTCCCATTAGTATCGTGTTTGATACAAAGTTCATTACTTTGTATTTACATCTATTTACATTTACCTACGATTATTTAATTTGTGCCTAAATTGATACAGCTTAAAAGCATTTTGTAGTACGAATTTTCTATAAAATGTTTAAGTAAATTTGTGCTTCAGTTATAATTTAAAATGGCAGAGAAACTTAAAAAGTTGGAATTTTTACGATACACGCAAATTCAAAGTTTACAAGAGATACAAGAAATCGCGCAATCGGCCGTTTCTAATGTCGAATATCATAACTTATTTAAATCACCTTGAGCATATGGTTAAATTAGAAGAAGCTTTCTATAAAGTCACAATAACATTATCTCCTTGATCGTCATTAATGAAAACGCTGAAGATTTGTTTGAGGTTGAAGATAAAATCAGAAAGCGTTTGATAGTTCTTTTTATTTAATCAAGTCAATCCAAATGAAACTTTCTGAATCTAAACCGCCAGAACCTAGCGCTGTTGTTTCAGCCGCTCCCCCAAAATTAAAAATAAATTTACCTTCGTTGCAGGTTCCCTCCATTGGGGGCGATTTTTCCATGTTTAGAGATTTTATTAATTTATACGACATCCTCATACATTGTTACGTGCCAAAGTGGCCCTTAAACATGTTTTTAGGTTAATTTCGATGTGCGGAGGTTTCGCGCCATATTTTTAAAAGACTAGGCGCGTACTTCCGTTACGTCACAGTGCGTTTGCGCAGATTGCGCGACGCGAGAGGGTTGGACGAATAACTTCGCGCCGACGTGTAAAAGACGAAAAAGTGGGGAGAAGTTTCCTGTGTTCTCTATAACGTGGCTGTTTTGCCTTTGATCTTCGAGTGGAGTGGACGCTTGAGGTATCGTATCGTGCTTATCTTTATCTATGTAGATATCCTGCCTAATTATCTTTGTTGTCGCCCTTTACCTGGTTTTTTTCCAAACTTGACTGTAAATGGTTGTAGGTCGTAGGAGACTGATTTTCAAATTTACATTGTTATGTTCCCTATATAATGACAAGACACCTACCATTTGAAAATTTATTAAAAACAAATTTTTCCTTGTATACGGCGTACAACATTTGTTATCTACCATAACATTGCTCAACTAGCAGGGTATATCTTCAGAAAAATGTTCCCATTACGGAGTTCAAAAAATTTGATTAATGTCTACACACCTCAGCATAATTTTGTTGAGTGAACGAACCAAACCATCGGTGCGGCGATTAGATCATATATATAAATAAACATGATTGTTGTCAAAAATATAGTTCGCTATTAATTAGCCTACTGGCTATATGCTAAATTTTTGGTTTTTGAACGTCACATTCCCATAATGGACAGTTTTATGGTAATGGTAAAGAACCACTTGGGAATGTTGAAATTATCTTTGGCGACACCATTATATGTTTCAGATCATTGTGGTCTATTTAAAATCTTCAAAGATGTACGTGCTAACTTACATTTAACATATGAGCCATGTAGTCATTTTTATAATTTAAAAAGATGCAAAATGTCTTTTGTGGTAGAAGCTAGGGTGTGGAGAATGAGTAAGGTACTGCATCCAAAATTTTTGCTGCATAGTGTTTGAAGAAAAATTTTGAACTTGGTCTACTCAGTAGATAAATAAGATAGTTCAAAATCTGGGCGATGGCACAATAAAAATTTGAAGTCCTTCTGTGCCACTGCACCATCAGACCATTCTAAAATACAAGTTATCTTTTAGTTGTTTTGTGAGACATACTTTTAAAGCATTGTTGTTTATTATATTTTAAGTTCTATGTGGTTGATTTTATAGTAGCTTTTGGGATAATAAGTGTACATTGGAATGATTACATATTGGTTGTTTTGCCTGTCTTATTTGTGTGATTAACTTTTTTTATGCTTAGTTGAGAGTTGAAAAATTTGTAAAGGTGTGACAACTTTTTGCCTTGACAATACATAAAACCTTTTTCTGTGTAACTCGATGTGTTACTGAGTTATTTCGTATGTTAAAGTGTTGTTGTGAAAGCTTCATACCATAGTAATATAATAGTTATTATATTCGTTTTGTAGTCCAAAAGTTTAGAGGTTTTTTTAATTACTTAAATTTGAATTAACCTTTTGGGATTATTATTGTCTAATACAGAAACAAACTCGAGCATAAGTATAATAAAATTTTTTGTAAAAAGACGTTTGGACGTCTCTCTCTCTCTCTCTCTCTATATATATATATATATATATATATATATTTAATTATTGTTTGTAGTGTACTCTAATGAAGCCAGACGTAAACTGCCTTTATTAAAATTAAAACATAAGGCCATACATTCAATAAGGCTGGTAAGGATGTTAGGCAACCCAACTTACAGAAGATACATTTGGTGTTGTCTACCTAACATCTCCCCAATTAAATAAATAAAAATTAATTATGGTTTTTAACTAAATAATCTCTTGTTAATAAGTAACATAGTCCTGAAATTTTCGAGGTAATTTTATTTCACGTTTCTGGCGCACTTCACTTTTGCAACTTTCTTGAGGATACACTGTGACACTATCGTTATTCACTTCATTCGGACTAATGACATAATCTGTTGCCTAATGAAAAAGTGCTAAAATGCTGCGGCGCTTGTAATTCCCGCTATCATATAGAGTGTATTAGTGTTAGTGAAAAGAATTATGAAGCCATCATGATCCTAGGTGATTTGGTTAGTTGGTTTTGTACAAAATGCAAGAAGTTCCTGAAAAGTGTTATATTAGCAACAAACAAGAATGCTTACATAAATTCTGACATTGATGCCAACTTAAAACAAATCAATGATAAACTGGACAAAATCTATACTTGCACTAACCTCATACAGGACAATATCAATGCAAAAACATATTCGGAAGCAGTTACTCAAAAACGCATTAAAATCCCTTCCAAGCCAATAATCAATGCTCCGGGTATTATAATTAAACCAAAAGTATTACAGCAGTCAGAAGTTACTAAAAAAGATGTGCAAGATAAAGTCAACCCTAGCAAAGCACAAGCAGGAATTTTAGGAATTAAAACAATAAACAGAGGAGGGATATTAATAAAATGCAGTGATGTAAATGCTACAATGAGACTGAAAGAAATAATAGAACATAATTTGGAAAATCATTATAATATAACTCTAACTAAAATGAAAAACCCTAGACTAGTTATAAAAGGATTAGACAAGAACTATAATACAGAAGAGCTAATGGAAGACCTAATTGCACTCAATTATTACATAAAGAAAGAAGATGAAATAAAGGTAGTACACAGTCGACAACTAAAAAATAATAAGTGGATAATTTATTTTGAAGCTACAGGTTCGACATATCAAAAAATTGTAAATCAAGAAGTTAACATTGGGTGGTCATCAACAAAAATAATGGAAGATCTAAACATTATGAAATGTTTCAATTGTAAGCAATATAATCACAAAACAAGAGACTGCAAAAACCATGTCGTGTGTTCAGATTGTGCAAGAAATCACAGAACCGATTGCTGTAAAAATTCAAAAAATGCAAAAAAATGTACAAACTGCTTACACATTACAACAAAATTTAACATTGTAGATAGAGACATACATCATTCACCAGATAGTGAACAATGCCCTACTTATTTAAGAAGAGTACAAACCACTCGTGAACAAATAAACTATAGAATAGAAAGTTTATGAATCAATTTATAAGAGACTATGATAGTGTTAGAATTAAAACAAAAATCATAAACAATATCGAAAACTATCAACGCATCTTAGATTATAAAGGTAAGAATAGATTCTTAAGTATACTACACCAAAATATTCGTAGCATAACAAAAAACTTTGATGAGTTTCTGGTATTGTTAAGGTAGTTCAAAAGCAATTTTGATATTATGGTGTTAACAGAAACATGGAATATAATAGATATCAACCTCTTTCAAATAGACGGATATGAATTAATTTATAACAAGAGCCATTTTAACCAAAATGACGGTGTGGTAGTATACATCAAAAGTAAATTCAATCAAAAAACAGTAATAGTTCAAAAACACAATACCAACATTATTGACATCAATATTAGGCATCAAAATAAAACTATTAACATTGGAGCAATATATAGACCACCTTCAACTTGCATCAGTCAATTCATAGATGATGTATATAAGTATTTAATAGCATCCAAAAATGTAGATTATAAGTTTATAGTAGGAGATATTAATATAGATATTTTAGCTGACAATGATTTGAGTAATGAATATCTTAATGTTCTTAGTGAACAAAGATTTGAATCATTAATAAATAACTATACAAGAATCGACAAGCAATCCAGGACTTGTATTGACCACATCTTTGTGAAAAGCAACTATGGATTAGAAAACTTCGACCCAGCAATACTACAAACAAATTTAACTGACCACTTCACTACAGTAAACATTCTTTACAGTACTGAAGAAAATGGGAAATGTAAACCCTGCCCTAAATTCATAAGCAGACTTAACAAAGCAAAGTGTGAAACCAAGCTAAAGAAATACATATCACTAGAAAAATTATGAGTATGAACGTGGACGATGCGACAAATCATTTCATTGAGCAAATACAACACGCCATCACTGAATCAACAACACGGGTAAAGATAAAAAAAGTGAAATTAAACGAAAAGAATGGATCACAGAAGGACTAGTCAAAGCAACCATTACTAAACAAGCACTTTATAATGTATGGATGCAGAATATCAACGATGAAATAAAAAAAAGTAATTATATAAAGTACCGCAATATGCTCAATACACTTATAAAAAATACAAAATACAGTTACTATAGAGAAAAAATAGATAAATACTCAGACTGCAAAAATTTATGGAACACTGTTAACAGAGTAGTACAAAAAAGAAAAAACAACAAGAATATCAAAGAAATTATAACGGCAACTGGACAAAAACTAACTTCAGAAGCCCAAATTGCATGCGAACTAAATATGCACTTTACCAAAACAGGACAAAAGTTGGCAAACAAGATCAACAAAGTTTCAGATAAAATCAAATTTGAAGCAGAAAAAAATCATAATACAATATTCCTAAGTCCAACCAACGAAAACGAAGTCATAAAGTATATAACGGAGCTAAAAGAAAATAAAGCGCCAGGGATCGATGGCATCACACCAAAAATAATTAAAAACATTAAACATATAATAACACCGGCATCAACAACAATAATCAACAAAATACTGGAATCCGGAAAATGCCCAACCGCATTCAAAAAGGCAGTAATTATACCCATACATAAAGATGGCGACAAAAATAATCCAGAAAATTATAGACCAAATTCACTAATATCAAGTATAACTAAAATATTCGAAAAAATCTTAAAAGACAGACTAACAAACTTTCTAAATAAGTACAATTTAATATCCTCAAATCAATATGGTTTCCGAGAGAACAAATTAACACAAGATGCACTAATTGAATTAGTAAGCAGAATACAAAATTCATTAGACACAAACCAACGATCACTTTGCATATTTATAGATTTAGCAAAAGCGTTTGACACGGTCAACCACAAGCAACTATTGAAATGCCTAGAACACCTGGGAGTAAGGGGAATTGCACATAAATTAATAAAAAGCTATCTCCATAATAGAAAACAATGTGTCAAAATAGGCGGCAAAATCAGTGGTATGACGACAGTCGAATGTGGAGTACCACAAGGAACTGTACTTGGCCCAATCCTTTTCACAGTTTATGTAAATGATATCTTTAAATTACAATCGACTGGAGAAATTATTGCCTTTGCAAACGACACGGCCATTTTCTATGCAGACGCAACATGGGAAGAATTAAAAAGAAAAACAGAAAAGGAACTAAAAATGATCAAAAACTGGTTTGACAAAAAGCTACTAACAGTTAATTACAACAAAACTAAGTACATTGCCTTTACTTGTCGTAACTACAACTTGCCAAAATTTAACAAGCTTTGCATAAATGATTACAATGGATCCAGTATAACAGTAGAACAAGCAGACCACACAAAGTACCTAGGAATATATATCGACAAACATCTAAAATGGGACGTCCACACCAACAAATTAATAAGTAAATTAAAAGGGATCTTATACAAATTCCGAATTATTAAAAAAATATTGCACTTGAACAACTTAAAAATTATATACCATGCTCTTGTACAGTCTATTATTCAGTATGGAATTATTGCTTGGGGCTCAGCAGCATATAAATACCTAAAGAATGTATAGATAGTACAAAAAAGATTCATTAGAATACTATACAACAAACACTGGAGACACCCAACGGACTTGTTATTTAATGAAACTGATATATTTAGTATTAAAAAATTGTATTTCTACAACCTGGCCACTTATCAGTACAACAATAAACACCTACTGCGTACAACAGAACATAAGTATAACACAAAAAGCAGGGAAAATGAGGAAAACATTATAACCAGAACAAGTTCAGGTTTTGTGAAGCGAGATAAAAAATCTTTACAGAAATATTACGATAATCTTAAGAAGGATGCACGAAAATCTGCTGCTTCGGAACGAATTGAGATGATGAAGACAGGAGGGGGTCCTAAGGTTGTCCCTGTTGAAACACCGGACAAGGATCTTCTCTTGGAAATAATAAACACAAAAACTGTGACTGGCTTGGAAAATCCATATGATTCTGATGGAAATGTTATACTAGTAGTGGAGAATGAAGAACAGAATTCGGAAACATATAACGTAAGTTATTAATTTATTAATAATCTAAACTTTCAAAAGAATTTTACTAGGACTAATATATTGACACCCCTATCAAACAAGGACGTAATTCACTTTTACTAATTTTTCAGGACGACGTAAAATGTAAAACCTTTGACATCTAGTTGTATTACAATTAACATTTTATTATTATTTATTTACATCATACACATACATCATTACACCATTGGCGTGTCTCCCTCCTGGATTCGCCAAAATGTATTATCCGAACGTCCTTGGGGAGTGTCGATATGTATTATTTTTTGTTCTTACAGTGATATATTTATTTTGATACTGCATACATTTAAGAGTGGAAAATAAAATTGTTATTGATGTTTCTTTTTTACAGGTGGCCAGTTCTAGTATGGCACCACAATTGGACTGGGGAGATTACAAGGCGAGCCATCTCAAAACACCAGTTTCCAAAGAATTATCCCAACCAAAAGACTGGTCCGCAAGAAGACGTCCTATAGCCACCTCGTTAACGTCGTCTAACATTACTGAAAATTACTTACAGCTTGCACGCATTAAACAGGAAATTGCAAAAAACCAATTAGAGAGTGATATGGCAGAAAGGGTGTTTAAAGACAAAGAAAATGCCATTAAATTAGAAGTATTAAATTTAAAAAAAAATCATTACTTTTAGAAGTAGAGTTGAAAGAGTTAGAAGTGAAAAAAATGAAATTAGAATTAAGTAGATATAATTTGTAATTTTCTTTGTATGTTTATTATGTATTAATTATATTTGTTACTATACATTAAACCGTAATATTTAACTTGATAAATTAATTGACAATTTAGAACTTTATAATAATTGAAAATTAACTATCATTAAAAGTAACACAAATTTCCAAAATATTGATTAACCAACATATTCCTTAGTTGAAAATTGCCTTGAGCTCTATCATGGTCGTGAATTTCTGCTTCTAAAAGTAATTGCTCAAATTCGTTAGCATTTACTTCATCTGGTAATGGTGGAACTTCCTCACCCGTGTTTTGGCAAATGTTATGCAAAACAGCTGTAGCAATGATAACAGGCATTATGTTATCTAGTTTTAAACGACATCCGTAAGCCATAATAGGAAATCTGCGTTTCCAAATGCCAAAAAGCTTTTCCACAACGCCTCTGGTTCTTATATGGGATTCGTTATAACGTTGCTCAGCTCTTGTAGATGGATTCAATATTGGTGTTAACAAATATGATCTGCTAAAAGATGTTGTTTTTTGAAGTATATCATTTAAATTTTAGCAGTTATTTTGTATACCTTTTGTTATTTTTTTACATCATACTTGTATGCATGTACATAATCCTGTATGTATTGATAAATATACAACCTTCATCAATACATATACATACACATACATATTATCAGTTAATAAATATAAATTAATTCAAATATTCAAACATATCATTAATATTTCAATAACCTTTGTGTATCATTTAAATTTAATTGTGGTAATAAAACAAACAAGCTATAATTGATCATTTTTTTTTTGTGACTAAATTTATTATTTATGTATTCATAATTTAGAAGATATGTATTGATAGAGCTTAGATCATCAACATATGTCATCTTATTCATTGTATATGGGGTTTTGTAAATATAACACATTTCTAAAAATTTTCTTTTATTTTCATTTTTATCTCTAGCAATAATTTTGACATTTTGGAAATCTACATGGTGGTATTTATTTATGATGTGCATGTATAAGGAACATGCATTAGTTTTACCCGAACATCACTTTTGTGTTGGGTAACACGTTATTTTAAATTTTGTGAAGTTTGGCTTATGTAACTATGATTGCAATCAATACAATTAATTTTATATATAACATGTCTTTCACTAAGAGCCTGTGATGGATCTTTGATTTTTGAAAAGATTTTTCTGATTGATAGAATATTTTTATTCACTATTTTGATATTAAATTTCTTAAATGTGTTGCATAATTTAGGTGTAAGTTGTTTTATGAAAGGAAGAGATTTGTATGAAGAATCATGTCTATTTGTATTTACATCAGTTTCAGTAATTGAATCTATAGATTCGTTTGAATGACTGAATAGAAGTTTATTTATGAGTGATTTGGGGTAGTTGTTATTTTGAAGAATTTTTCTTAATTTGTATAAATTTTGATTATAAAGGGTAGGATGACATATTCTCTTGATTCTGTTTTTTGTTCTAATATAAAGTTAATTTTTGTGTTATATGTGTGATATGAATCATAGTTAAGTAGTCTACCAGAATTTGAAGGTTTTTGATACCAGTTTAAAATGATTTTATTGTTACTGTTTCTAATTAGTTGAGTATCTAAAAATAGAACACTACAATTTAACGAGTAATTTTGCCTGGCATGGAGAAAGTAATTCGAGCATAGGGGAACGAAATCAATATATAAATTGTTGGTTATTTTGCAAAAAGACAAGCCCGTGACCGGTTTCACTGTTCTTGCAGATCATCAGACGGACTACAATTTGTTTCCTCTTCAATAGTAAACTGAATACTTTTATTGTAGTTATTAAATAATTGTAATATTTCATTCAATTTATCTTTCGGAATAGATGTTATGATATCATCTGCAAATTTCTTAATAAAAGGTAATCGAAATGGTAGCATGGGAATTACTGTGTCTAATAATGAATCCATTACAATTTGAGCAATTATGGGACTTAAATTTGAACCCATTGGACAACCAAATATTTGTTTTATATTATTCTTACAATAATACATACTACAAACAAATATTTGGTTGTCCAATGGGTTCAATATATATATATATATATATATATATATATATATATATATATATATATATATATATATGTTAGGTAGACAACACCAATTGTATCTTCTGTAAGTTGGGTTGCCTAACATCCTCACTAGCCTTATTGAATGTATGGCCTTATGTTTTAATTTTAATAAAGGCAGTCTACGTCTGGCTTCATTAGAGTACACTACAAACAATAATTAACATGGCGCTGCGTAGTAGTAGAAGAACCTCAATATATCTGTGTACTGCAAATTAAAATACTAACAAACGGAATACAGTTAATTAATTATTAATATGGAAATAATAATAATAATTGGTTTATTGAGGCCCGATTGCTCAGGTTCTCCTTAAATTTTAAGTGCTCCTTAAACACGCTACGTGACAGATCTTGCATTGTACACTAATTTTAAGGAAAACTTAAGTTGTCATCTGTTCCTCAAATTTAAGCCACAGATATTCACTGCTTAGTCCTCCTTAGCAACTTAACCTTACTATTTGTTTGCATATATATATATATATTACAATGAATTATTTGGACTTTGATTTAAATGACGATGATGTAGAGGTAGTTGAGTTGATTGAAGTTGGAATACCACGCATAATATTGCCTAGGGAAGATTATTTTGACAACTTGACTCAATTGGAGTTTTTTAAAAGATTTCGAATCACCAAGGAAACTGCTTTACATATTCTTCCTTTAATTGAGGGTCAACTAGAATTTGCTTATGATGGGTAACTAACAAAATTTATTAATATATATTATAATAATTAGTCTTCGATCTCTATTTTAGAAACAATAGTGCATCACCTATGAAACAGTTCCTAACAGCCTTGAGGTATTTTGCAACCGGCGGTCATGTTCAATTGATAGCAGACTTTGCAGGAGTTCACATTTCCACTGCTTGTCGCATTATTCATAGAGTATCAAGAGCACTTGCTCTGTTACGTCCAAAGTACATTAAGTTACCAGCGACACATGAGGAAATGTCATTGGGTCAGCGAACATTTTTTAGAACTGCATCATTTCCTCGTGTTATTGGTGCGATAGATGGCACCCATATACGTATACAATCTCCAGGTACGTTATCACTGTGTATGAACTTTTAAATGAAATACTTTCAACAAAATAGGGGGCAACGATGCTGAAATATTTAGAAACAGAAAGGGCTATTTTTCTATAAATGTACAAGTTGTGTCAGATGCATCTATGAATATTACTGATATTGTAGCTCGTTGGCCTGGATCGGCTCATGATGCCACTATTTTTAACAGCAGCACATTACGAGCATCCCTAGAACAAGGAGATTGGAATAATGCTATACTTTTAGGTAAATTGGATTAAAATCTCTTTATAAATAGATCACAACGTAGCGGTAGACCAAATAGGACAAGTATTATTTGTGTAGACCGCATACTATAATAACACTAATTGGATATTCGTAAAAATTAAGTTTTCATTCAAAAACCTTTTTAGGCGACAGTGCATACAATAGCAGATCATATTTGTTAACACCAATATTGAATCCATCTACAAGAGCTGAGCAACGTTATAACGAATCCCATATAAGAACCAGAGGCGTTGTGGAAAAGCTTTTGGCATTTGGAAACGCAGATTTCCTATTATGGCTTACGGATGTCGTTTAAAACTAGATAACATAATGCCTGTTATCATTGCTACAGCTGTTTTGCATAACATTTGCCAAAACACGGGTGAGGAAGTTCCACCATTACCAGATGAAGTAAATGCTAACGAATTTGAGCAATTACTTTTAGAAGCAGAAATTCACGACCATGATAGAGCTCAAGGCAATTTTCAACTAAGGAATATGTTCGTTAATCAATATTTTGGAAATTTGTGTTACTTTTAATGATAGTTAATTTTCAATTATTATAAAGTTCTAAATTGTCAATTAATTTATCAAGTTAAATATTAAGGTTTAATGTATAGTAACAAATATAATTAATACATAATAAACATACAAAGAAAATTACAAATTATATCTACTTAATTCTAATTTTATTTTTTTCACTTCTAACTCTTTCAACTCTACTTCTAAAAGTAATGATTTTTTTTTTAAATTTAATACTTCTAATTTAATGGCATTTTCTTTGTCTTTAAACACACTTTCTGCCATATCACTCTCTAATTGGTTTTTTTGCAATTTCCTGTTTAATGCGTGCAAGCTGTAAGTAATTTTCAGTAATGTTACACGACGTTAACGAGGTGGCTATAGGACGTCTTCTTGCGGACCAGTCTTTTGGTTGGGATAATTCTTTGGAAACTGGTGTTTTGAGATGGCTCGCCTTGTAATCTCCCCAGTCCAATTGTGGTGCCATACTAGAACTGGCCACCTGTAAAAAAGAAACATCAATAACAATTTTATTTTCCACTCTTAAATGTATGCAGTATCAAAATAAATATATCACTGTAAGAACAAAAAGTAATACATATCGACACTCCCCAAGGACGTTCGGATAATACATTTTGGCGAATCCAGGAGGGAGACACGCCAATGGTGTAATGATGTATGTGTATGATGTAAATAAATAATAATAAAATGTTAATTGTAATACAACTAGATGTCAAAGGTTTTACATTTTACGTCGTCCTGAAAAATTAGTAAAAGTGAATTACGTCCTTGTTTGATAGGGGTGTCAATATATTAGTCCTAGTAAAATTCTTTTGAAAGTTTAGATTATTAATAAATTAATAACTTACATTATATGTTTCCGAATTCTGTTCTTCATTCTCCACTACTAGTATAACATTTCCATCAGAATCATATGGATTTTCCAAACCAGTCACAGTTTTTGTGTTTATTATTTCCAAGAGAAGATCCTTGTCCGGTGTTTCAACAGGGACAACAGTTTTATTATATGTTTCAACAACCTTTTATATTATTTTATTTATATATCTGATGCCATTTCATATATTTTAAACCTCAATTTACTGAGTATATCTTGAATGTAATTATTTATTGTTAATGCGTTTGTAAATTTTATAGTACCTCTGAAGAAGAATATAAATATATTTTTTAGGTAATAAAAAAGAGTCTTATTGATCATCCAGCAGACCTAAAACCCACTACTTATATTATATAATAAAATAAGGTCATCATCATCATCATCAAAATAAGGTAATAAAATAATTATCTTGTCAAAATCCTAGTGTTAAGTTAAGTTAGAAAATGCTACATCCTCTTTCGTGTTAGTTTTAGTAGTATTGTATTTATGTTTACAAAGATCTGAGTGTGAGACATTTTTGATTATGATTTTTCCGTTTATGATTCTCCCCAAAAATGGCCTACAAATTTTGACTGCATTATGGACGTGTGTACATGTAGGTACAAACACACTACTATGTAGATATAAAAAATTGTTTGAAGATCTTTTGTCATGTCTAAGGGAGAATCGTTAGAAACTATTCACCCAATAGTATTAAAATTTTATGTCAACTTTACGCCCATTCTAACGTTTCTCAATTTTTAGTATCCTTGATAATGGTTTAAAAATAAAACTGAAAGCTTAGTTTATAAAGAGTACACTTCATTATCCAGCAAACCTAAAAACCTGTTACTACATATATTACATACATATATATATATATATATATATATATATATATATTATATTTTTGATTTATTTAAATTTATAATACTTTATATATATATATATATATATATATATATATATATATATATATTTGCTTGATAGTGTGAAAATTTTTGACTATTTTACGTGCTTTAAATATATTTGGTCAGTCTACAAAAAAACTTATATGAGTGTGCCTCGACTATTTAGAATCTTTTTCTCAGAGTATCTACACCTACCTACCGTGGGTTCGGTGATAGGTAGATGGTCACGACACCGATCAAACAGCACTACCTTAATTTTAGTATAATTAACCCTTTCTTTATGCGTATATGCCAAATACACAAACAGATCCGTGTAGCCTTGTGCCAATTCAAATAAACTTACCAAATGACTTTGACGCTCCTAAAAACACAGTACTCACCCGATTTATTCTTAGTTGTAGGCCTTTTCCTTAACTCTGGCTAACGATCTCGGTAGCCGACTGTGTCTTCACACTACGCTCCACTTTCACATGGACTACTTGGCTTTCCACACACCAGGCTTTTGATATAATTTCTGTTATTTTCCACCCAAATCTATAAATAGTTAACTGAATTTAGAAAAGCCTCTACTTTTAACTTCCTCACGCTAATTTTCTTCTTATTATCCCGTCGTTCTGTTCAACCACTCATTCCAATCCAGCAATATACAATCCAATACCAATTTTAACCTGCTCTTTCAAATTCTGTGCCGCTTTATAAATTTTTCCACCCAATGCCTTTCGATCGCATGTAAAACCCAAATCACTTCTAACTCGTCTTCCTTCGGCCTTATAAATCCACTCCAATTCTTATTCGCCTCAATCCAAACCACTCTAAATACCAGCTCTTATTAACACCTCTCTCGGTACCGCTCCAATATCTAATCTTCTAACTTTAACTTCTTAACTCTGTCACGAAAAATTTAAGTCAAGTCGACAGCCACTAGAAAAGTGCTTAGGTAGCGGCTTTTGGGTTGGGGGTGGTGACAACTTTTGCTCCGGCTTAGTCAGGGTAGATCAGAAAATGTACTGCACAGATTATATTAATAAGGGTTAGTATTGAATCAGAGCCTGGACAGGGAATGCCAAGGCGCCAGGAACTGATAACAATTAAGGAGCGTATGAAACCTAAAGTCCTAGTTCCAACAGACTTCGAAGGAACCCCCTTCCAGATCATAAATATAAAACACGCAACTTCACAAAATAACTATCTTTAATATCGCATCGGAACACAAAAACAATTAATAACAAAAATTGCAAATACCAGTTGAATTTCAATATTACATCAATTATGATTAACACAAGAATAGAAAATACAAAATTAGTAAATAATACCGTAAGGAACCCCGCACGAGTGCATATCAGGAAAGAAGAACTTTTAATTTCTCACTCACTTTAAAGTTATTTATTACTCACGTACTCATATACCCCTGGCCAAGAAAGCATGTAGTAGTATAAATTAAGTGCTAGGTGTTCTAACCTCAATTTCAAATAAGCACCTCGTGGGAGCAATCTTTAACAATAGTGTAAATATTAGATACCTTAACGTACTGTTGAAATATTTCACAATTATCTTAATGAATCACCCTAGGCAGTAAAGAGGGTGCCTAGAAATATACTAAATGTTGATTTTTAAATATTAAATTTTGTATATCAGTATTACAGAATTTTGAATGAAGTAGATGTACTTCTTATGAACAGCAATAGCTCAAATTATTAATATTAAGTAGTATGAAAGGAAAATAATAAAACCACAATGGCACCAAATAAGCATAAACACTAACAACGAACAATAAATACATGGAATAATCTTACTCAATGATTAGCTTCTGTACTTAGTTATCTCACATCAAAGGTCGTCGAAGTCCTAGGCTGCTGGAATAGTAATCCAGAGTAACGACAGCTGGTCGGCAACGCCAATAAATGATAAATAATAAAGTTGATAGTGCGGCAACGTTCTTGAGATAAAGGATACAGGAGCATAAACAGAATGAAGAGCATACGTATAACGCACAACGAAAAGGCGTAGGGAGGAAAAAGAAGAAGAACCCTAAAATTTAATATTAGAAATCAAGTTTCAAACAAAAATTGAAATATGCACTTTTAACAGAAGATACTAGCTATTAAAATCATAAAACAAGGATAATATGTTATGGAAATACAACACAGAATGCATGTACATCAATATTGACAAGTAGCCTTCATGTAAAATGCTAACTCAACCGGTATACATGGGTTGTTGTTGGGAAAGAACTTATTAACCTAAAACTTATTGTTGCTGATATATTATCTAATCATATTCTTAATGCGTATTCATGCAGACAAGTTATTCTGTATAATAGAAAGTTCAATCAAATACATAACAATAATTTAACAGAAATAGATGTCATTTTAAATACATCAAAAAACTGTCATTTTTAATCAATGTGACATGTGGTTTGTCAATACTAGTAACATTTAAATACTAAAAGATGCCAACAAAGTTCTTGCTTTAGGTCCAAAATTTTGCCTAAAACCAATAATGAATAATTAATTGATAACTAATTTATTAGTTGGTATTGAGAATATTATGCTTGAAGTTAAAACAGAAAGAGATCAAGAGCTGTAACAAGCTCTAATTCCAATATCATAACTACTATTTTATATAAAAATAATAACCGTGATTATACTTTTAACAAGAGATATTCAAAGATACTGACTGATAACATAATTATCTGATAAAGATAACAACCACAACAATGGCACAAATCCAATATGAAAATAAAATTAAAGATTTACTAAACGATGTCAATATTTACTCACAAATCCCAAAAGATCCAACCACTATAATACTAAGAAATATTTTGTATACTAAACATTTAGAACTTAAGCAATTACAATAGTATTCACCAAATTTTATGTTCTTCCAAAAATTCATAAACCAGGCTACCCAATGCGATCAAGAGTTGCGCTCAACAACAGTCCAACAGAAAAAAATTTTAAATTCATTCCAGAAATCTTACTAAAATCAATGGCCAGAAATATTTACATAATCAAAAATTCCTTTGAATTTGTTGAATTTATAAATAGTATTCAGTTATCTGATGTCTACATAATAATCAGGTACGATATTGTACCTCTGTTCACCAATACATCAAAAAATTTTACAACAAAATTCTAATATACCAAAAAACACATTTTTAGATATCATAGATTTTATTATTTTTTTTTTATCAACGTTTATTTTTATTACAATGAACTAACTAACTTATATCCTATCATATAAAAAATTATAATAAATTCACTTTAAGATAAAATCATATCTCATCTTTTATTTGAATTACAATTTATCAAAAAATTTGTTAAATAAACACTATTCCAAAAGAAAATAAACCATACTTCAGAAATATTAAACAAATATAATAAAAACATCATTTCACAGTAGAAACTGAAACTAGAAACTGTGTTCCATTTTTGGATACACTTGTTACCAGCAAAAATAAAAATAAAATTATTACTTATTGGTATACGAAACCCACTACTTCTGGACGCTAATTGGTATATCAAATTATAAGAAATTCACTTTAAGATTAAATAAAAAATAATCCTTCATTTGAATTACAATTTATCAAAAAATTTTGTTAACTAAATGCTATTCCAAAAGAAAATAAATCATACTTTAGAAACATAAAACAAATATAATAAAAACATACATCTCACAGTAGAAACTGAAACTAGCAACTGTGTTCCATTTTTGGATACGCTTGTTACCAGCAAAAATAAAAATCAAATTACTACTTATTGGTATACCAAACCCACTACTTCTGGACGCTAATTGGTATACCAAATTCTAATATATTCACTTTTAAGATAAAATCATATCTAATCCTTGATTTGCATTACAATTTATTAAAAAAATTTGTTAAGTAAACACTTTTCCAAAAAAAAAATAAACCATACTTTAGAAATATTAAACAAATATAATAAAAACATATATTTCACAGTAGAAACTGAAACTAGCAACTATGTTCCATTTTTGGATACGCTTGTTACCAGCAAAAATAAAAATCAAATTATTACTTATTGGTATACCAAACCCACTACTTCTGGATGCTAATTGGTATACCAAACTATTACTTCTGGACGCTATATAAATTATTATTCATAGCATTTCTTTGAAGTAAAAATTAACTGTATTTAGGATTAAAAACATTAAACCAAAATTGTTTAAAAATACTTAGTAAGCCTTTAAAAAGTAACAACTATCCTAATTCTTTAATAAACAATTTATAATGCAATCAAGAAAATAGACAAATTACCAGAAATATAGAACTTAATAAAACAAACAACAATTCCAAAACTAAAACTATAAATGGCTTCCTTACATGTAAGGACTGTCACAAAATTATTAATAAATTGAAAAACTTAAATATTAGCATTGAGAACAAAAACGTAAATTCAATAAACTAACGACTTTCTAAATTTAAGATGCAACCAATCACCTGCAACAAAGAAATATAATTTATAAATTAAACTGTTTGTTTAGATTGTAATCATTTATATATACGACAAATATATTCAAATTTAAAGTAACGGAATACAACACAAAAGTGATACAAGAATTTACACACCCTTTATAGTAAACATAAGTTCTCATGGCACTTATGGTTTAAGGAACTTATTTGAATGATAGGCTACATGTTCTGTAAAATAACTTAATTGTATCCACTAATAGTTTCCCATCTGGAGAATATATTCAAAAAGAAAAAATGCATTTGGTTTATGTCAGATTTGCTCAATAAAGACTTTTTAAAGGAAAGAATAGGATACATGTTAGGATGTTTGTACTGATTATAATTATTGTAATTTCATATTTAAAATTTTTAAAAGCAAATAATAGAGTATTATATGAGTACTGCCTCTCACAAACACCAGTAATCTTGAGCCAAAGAGAATTTGTAAAATTAGTTTATGTGTTTATGGAAAGTGGAATCGACTGTTTAAAAAAGTGTAATTCTTGGTTTGTTTGTTATGTATTGTTCAGTAACAATTAAGTGACAGTTGCCTGTTACTAATGTCGATATGTGTTCTACAAAATGTTTTCAAATCTAAATCAGTAACTCGGTCTACAAAATTTGTACCTGTTAATGCAAAACTTCTGATTTACTTTGTACTCCTAAAATTTCATGGCTATACAAGCAACATTTTGCTTTATTGAAATTATGTTCTACAGTAGGATTGATAATTTAGAAAATCGTAGTGCTTTTATGCATATTTATTAATGTAATATTTCGTAATGTGGATGTGATCGCGCGTTTCTTTCATATAAGACTGATAGAAGCTCAATAAATTACGTGTGGTATCACTAACCCTTTTAAATTAATGTTATATACTATCAGTTAGGTTTATGTGATCCGCAACACACTCATTATTCGGTTTTGCATGATTTTGGTTTGCCCTTCTTAACTTTCCAATGTTGCAGGCAATTTCATTTCTGAATTCAGTATTTTTGCTTTGTATTGAGCACCATAGCCTTTTAGCTCCATCCGAGACTTTATAAATTATAAAATAGGCGTACTATTTGGTGGACAAGAGACAAATAGTAATATAATGTATTTAATTAACTTCTCGATTATATATAGATGTTTGATTTCGTATTTAGTCAAATTTCCTTTTCAAAAACTTATTAGTCCACTATCCATTTAGATCTCTAAAATTTTGGTAAAGGAAACTGCAATTCAAAATCTCAAATTCAAGAATCTCAATTCGTAATCTTTGATGTGCGACGAGGGGCATGTTACACCAGAAAAATTAAAAAACATAGATAGACAGTTGGCAAAAGAAGCCGCAAAGCCTGATCATTTAATAAATTTAGATAATTACGCAGAAAATTTTGAGAATGAATGCACTGAAACAAATACATCTATTAAATTGATTCACAATAATTTATCAAAATTTGGTGGAAACCCTTCGGATTCTACATTTAAAAGAATTTTATCACAATTAATCCATCTTAATGGAAATATTGAACGAATTCAAGTTGAAAATTTAGATAAAAATTCAGAATTTAAAAGTCAAGCATTGGCAACAGTTCTTAGTAGGGTGAATAAGCCGGTTGAGGTATGACACACCATAAATCATCTCCATCTCCACCTCTACGCATCACCTCCACATGCATATACACCTCCACACATCACATCCATCTCTACCTCCACTTCCACACGTCACCTCTACCTCCACCTCCACACATCACCTCCACCTCTACATACCACCTCCCATTACACCATGACAACCATTATGATCCAACTATCACATTTCTGCCATGCCATCTTGGTGCAATTTGCAGACTTACCCTATTAATCTCAACCTTTACGATGACCATCACTTTAAATCTAAAACTCAATAAGTTTTGATTATGTGCATCGACAATTGTTTTGACCGTACAATGATCTAATTTGTTCCAACCATTACCACGAGCAATCATAAATTGAAAAATAATGTGAACGTGATGCACAATGTAAAATACAAACATTTTTTCTTTTTTAGATAACATGTGGGTTGTTACTAATTAAAATTTTTTTAACAAAACAAATAGCTAAAATTAATGTGTCTGTATGTGTTGCGAACAACAGCTGATGATGTTTTGTTTTAATAACCTTTAACATAAACAGTTGCATTTACTGGTATAATTTCTTGTAAAAATAAACTTAAACATAGAACTGAATAATTCATTGGTCACTGCACTGTTCCAGTCCAATTCGTGTAGGTGATTTTCATAAAAATTGTTATGTCTTACTCACCCAAGTTTTTATACTAAACGACATATTTAGAATTTCATGCTATAACTCGTCTGTTCCAACATTCGGTACAGCTATTTCTTTCATGAAAAATTCAATTACTATAAGTTTGAAGCCCTGGATATCCCGTTCGGGACTAAACTTTTGATAAAGTCTTGTATAACTATGCTATCCTTAGTTTCCCATTTCACGTTCTTGAACCCATACCATTTAATCAGCAATTTTCAGCATTTGTGTCTGGAGAATTGGTAACCTGCAGCTCCTCGCTGTAGAAGGTACCCAAGATTGATTTATTGTTTAAATCCTAAAGTAAGTAAGTGACAGGTCTGTTAAATTAAAACAAACATTAACGACTATCTTCTCGATACATTTCATAATTACATTTATTTTATAGAATCCAATTCAAACTTTTCTGACATACATCACATTGCATAAACCGATGATGACTATGTATCTACGAGTGTGTTCAGAATTTTCATCATATATATATATATATATATATATATATATATATATATATATAATTAGTATTATATCTCGAACAAAAATAGGTAAACAACTGATTTAACTGAAATCTTGAGAAACACTCGTTCTACCAGACAAAACTACAGCGTCAAATTGTAATTTTTATTCAACGTTTTGACATTGCCTTTATGCCTTCTTCATACACTGAAAAATTTAATGAAGATTATTACAATTAAATTCAAACAGTATAGCTCTTTACTTACATAAATTACTATGACTTACACCTGATTTAAACTTAAAAACAACACTTATTCATGACGTACAACTTGGTTACATTTTTAAAAAATAGTTATGGCAACACAATTAAGAGGTAACATTGTCAATTAGATACAATAAATAAATTAATTAATTAACATTTAACAACATGCATTTAAACCTAAGCATATGGCGCAACAAGCATAACTAGACTAATCCTATTTAATAATCAATCATGTTGTCACCTGGTGACCATAGTAAGTCATAATGTAAAACCTATATCTTAATAGTTTAATGGCCAAATGGAACACACTAATAAATGAAGCACACAAAACAGAATACATAATTAAACATTTCTACACTGTTTGCGAAAATGACTGTTATTAAACTTGTAGAGCGCAGAGTGGACCGTATTCAAGTTGTTCATATCCTCTTTATTATTCAGTGGATTCGGTTGTTGCTGAATATAGAAAGATTCCAAGAAAAGTCTCTTATAATAATTAGATTCTATATCTAGTACAGTGGTATTCTCAAAGTTCGCTGTATGTATAGTATTGTACAAATGCGAAACAAGAGCACAATTAGATTTCCCATCCTGGCATCATTTTTTTGTTGTATAATGCAGTTCTTTAGCCACTGTTGTGTTTGACCAACGTACGTTCTTTTGCAACTACATTGTATTTGTAAATAACATTGCTGCACAGAGACTTATCTGTGCTATCTTTTATTTTTTTAAACAAACTACCTATCGATTTTTTATAGGCGCATATGATAAACAAGTCCAGTTGGTTCAAAATCTTGGCAAGTGGAGATGTTATATTTTGAAAGTAAGGTAGTTTTCTGAAATTTTTCACCTCTGATCGTCTACTGCTGAAATTGGTTGGTGTTCTGAATACAATAACCGTTTTGTAAGAGATATGGGATATGCATTATTCACCAAAGTAAATTCCAATTGTTTTAAATTTTTATGAAGCAAGTCTGGCTCACATATTCTGGTAACACGATGTTTCAAACCAATAATGATGTTAATCTTTTGAGTGAGCATATGGTTGGAGTGATATTTAATATACCTCCCAAAGTAAGTGGGTTTTTGTAGATGTCAAAGAGCAATGTATTGGTAGGCGATCTAATCACCAATGTGTCTAAAAATGAAATGCTTTGGCCAACTTCTTTTTCATATGTAAAAACCAAAATAGAATTAATTGGAGCTGTTGAAAATGTACACTGTATACTCTATCAAATGCTCAGGCACTGAACATAAGACATCATCCACATATTTGACAATAAAGGGAATGTCTAAAGGAAGTAAATTCATGACCGACTCTAGTAAAGAATCCATGACGACTTGAGCAATGATAGGAGACAGTGGTGCGCCCATAGATGTGCCAAAAGTCTGAAGGTAATGTGTAGAGTTAAAGATAAAGTATGTGTTGTTAAAATTGGATAATAGTTGATAAAACGATTTCAAATCCAGATTACAATGTGGTTGAATTTGGTTTCATTTCTCCATGATAATACTCACTACTAACTTAATGGGAATATTAGTAAACAAACAGCGGACATCAAAAGAAATCAGGATGTGATCGAGAGGTAACTGAACATGTCTGTAACTGTCTACAAATGAAAAAGTATCATTAAGGTTCCACCTCTCTAACGGAAAGAAATTTTTTTAAATTTTTGACAAAAAGGCAGCAACATTGTAGGTAGGAGAATTAATACAGGAAATAATTGGTCTAAGAGGTATATCAGTTTTGTGAATTTTGGGCAAACCATAATATTTGCCTGGACTGCAGTTATTTTTTATTAGGCCTTGTTTATCATTTGGTGTGATCATAGAGTGATTGAACAGAAGTTTAATGTGATCGTTGACCTTCTTTTGTATAGTGAACGTCAAATCCCCATTGAGTTTTTTATATATCATTTTATCATCAAGCAATTCGTTGGATTTAGTTAAATAATCCTGTTTATCTAAGATGACCGTGACAGAACCTTTGTCAGCTTTCGTTACAATAATGCTAGGATTGTCCCTAAGGAACTTTTTTACAACTGTATACATGCAATTATTTTTGTTAAGTGTACTCTTGTATTCTGGTTTAGTGCCTACGGGCTCACCACTGTCTCCTATCATTGCTCAAGTCGTCATGGATTCTTTACTACAGTCTGTCATGAATTTACTGCCTTTTGACATTCCCTTTATTGTCAAATATGTGGATGACATCTTATGTTCAGTGCCAGAGCATTTGATAGAGTATACAGTGTACATTTTCCACAGCTATAATTCTAATTTGGTTTTTACGTATGAAAACGAAGTTGGCCAAAGCATTCCATTTTTAGACACATTGGTGATTAGATCGCCTACCAATACGTTGAGTTTTGACATCTCCAAAAATCCACTGACTCTGGAAGGTATATAAATTATCACTCCAACCATACGCTCGCTCATAAAATTAACACCATTAATGATTTGAAACATCTTATTACCAGAATATGTGAGCCAGACGTCCTTCATAAAAATTTAAAACAATTGGAATTTAATTTGGTGAATAATGCATATCCCAAACCTCTTATAAAACGGTTATTGTATTCAGAACACCTACCAATTTCAGCACTAGATCAATCAAAGATGAAAAAATTCAGAAAACTACCTTACATTCAAAATCTAACACCTCCACTTGCCAAGATTTTGAATCAACCGGACTTATTTATCACATGCGCCTATAAAAATCGATGGTTAGTTTGTTTACAAAAAAAGATAGCACAGATAAGTCTCTGTGCAGCAACGTTATTTATCAAATACAATGTAGTTGCAAAAGAACGTACATTGGTTAGACAAAACAGTGGCTAAAGAACTGCATTATATAACAAAAAAACGATGCCAGGATGGGAAATCTAATTGTGCTCTTGTGTCGCATTTGTACAATACTATACATACAGCGAACTTTGAGAATACCACTATATTAGATACATAATCTAATTATTATAAGAGACTTTTTTAGAATCTTTCTATATTCAGCAACAACCGAATCCACTGAATAATAAAGTGGATATGTACAACTTGAATATGGTCTACTCTGCACTCTACAAGTTCAATAACAGTCATTTTCGCAAACAGTGTAGAAATGTTTAATTATGTATTCTGTTTTGTGTGCTTCATTTATTAGTGTGTTCCATTTGGCCATTAAACTATTAAGATATAGGTTTTACATTATTACTTACTATGGTCACCAGGTGACAACATGATTGATTATTAAATAGGATTAGTCTAGTTATGCTTGTTGCGCCATATGCTTAGGTTTAAATGCATGTTGTTAAATGTTAATTAATTAATTTATTTATTTAATCTTTTTGACTGTCACCTTTTAATTATGTTGCCATAACCATTTTTTAAAAATTTAACCAAGTTGTATGTCATGAATAGGTGTTGTTTTTTAAATTTAAATCAGATGTAAGTCATACTAATTTATGTAAGTAAAGAGCTATACTGCTTGAATTTAATTGTAATAATCTTCATTAAATTTTTCAGTCTATGAAGAAAGCATAAAGGCAATGCCGAAACGTTGAATAAAAATTACAATTTGACGCTGTAGTTTGATCTGGTAGAACGAGTGTATCCCAAGTTTTCAATTAAATATAGGGGAGTTTAGAGGTAGGTTAAGTCACAGGGGACGTATAAAAAATAACAGAAACTTCCAGTTAACAAATGCACATAATTACAGACATTATAAGAGTAAATAGGTCACTATACATATTGTTAGTTGAGAGCACACTGTATATAAAAAGACATGAGATTAAACGCATAAGAAATAGAAATATTCAAGAGTAGTTACAAGTTAAGATAAGATTAGAAAACGTAACAAAATGCATCAAAATTAAATCAATGGGAAACCTTTATGAATTGGCTTGATAAATATTTAACAAGTGCATTAAATATATCATCGTATACGCAGTATAAAATTATGCATTATTTGAAAATCGTATGTGACATAAAGTATTACATTTGTTCAAAAATCCAATATTAAATAGGAAATAAACAAACACCAAATTTATTTCAGTTTAGATTAGAATAAGCAATAAACAATGAATACGTGACTTAATGAACGGAAATTCGTGGGATTTCTCAATTAAATACTATGGTATGTGAATGAATTACGTGACAAGTCAAGCAAGCATCCGAATATTTGAACTATACAATTGATAAACTTCCCAGAGTACACAAAGATAAAGGCAGAAGCTGTCGCCCCAACACGTAAATAAACGAATGGAAAACAAGAGGTATGGCCTTTAAATACGATAGCAATTGAGCGACAAGTTTAGTATACATTTTAAACTGGGTTACGACGATACTCAGAAGTGCTAAATTATTTACGTAACCAGTGATACGAAAGTAAATGAAAATCATTTTGAAAAGTGTAAAAATTGTGCAAGTGTGAGCCGATCTATTATAGACGTAAGTAAACAACGACTTAGTAAAAATACAATTTCTAACATAAATAAAACAGGGCTCTGGTTAATTCTCTGGTTAATCACCTCCTGTAAATTACTCTGGTTAATTCTCTGGTTAATCACCTCCTGATAATTACTCTGGTTAATTGCTTTTTGGTAATTACTGACATGGTATATGTTCTATTACTGTCTTGTTAATTACGGACATGGAATATCTTTTATTTACTGATATTCAATTTGAATTTTAAATTGGATTAACTTATGGGTTCTTAATAACGATTTGGATCGTATTTTGGTTTCGATGTCGACTTCCAAATTCGACTCTAAATATTTAGACTGGGCACGAAAACTCTTTGGGGATGCAGAGGAACTACAGAACCATTCCAGGTTAGCGATATTGATATAATTTATTACTGAAAACTGTTTTAATTCAATATTTTCGCATATGTAAGAGTCAACAAAACGGTGGTTTCATTGATCAATTTATGAAAGGTAATAGGCATCTTGAAACGTTTCAAAAGGTCTCTAAATATAAACAACAGGCTCGTTTTGCTGGCTTCAATTTCTTAAATCTGGTATATGTAAATATTCTGAAAAGGGGAAGATTCTAAAGGTTGTAAATATTTAATCATTATATTGTGTATTGTAGAATTACTTTATTTAATTGAATCAGCTAGTTGAGGCAAAGAAAATCCATAACTTAACATTTCACACCATAAGTGCTTGATTAATATAAAGGGAATAACACAGCATTTTATGGTATGTCCATCGTAGGGGTCTAATATAAAGAAATAACACAGCATTTTATGACATGCTCAAACGTGGGGCTAAAAATTAATAAAACATCGTAGGGGCTGGAGAAATATCACAGCATTTTATGACGCCCAAAATCGTAAAGAGAAAGTATCACAGCAAATATATATATATATATATATATATATATATACATATATATACATATATATGTATATATTTTATTAATAATAATGATCTTCTATTTAACAATATTTGTTTAATGTTGCAGGTTATAGGTCAGCTGGTGTATTGATGAAAACTCTTTTTTATAGCTTAAATTTTCGCTTTTATTTTTAAAGCTTGATCACAGGCATAACTAAAACATAGATAAATTCTACATAAGCTGGTGAAGTTTTTAAAATTAGTTACTTACATTGAGGTTAAAAAATATTAGCGTTCATTACAATTATGTTTTACAAAGATAATATCCTTATAAAATTTAAGATAAACAGATTAATATATAGTGTATATAAAATTGAAGTAAAATGTTGGCTTGCCAGAAACAAAATGTGTATGTATACATGTATATGTATGTATGTGTATATATTTTGTATATGTATGATATATATATATATATATATATATATATATATGTCTGTATGTGCGTGTGCGCGTATGTGCGTGTGCGTGAATGTATATGTGTGTATGTATATAAATATGTTTTTTCTTGTTTCCATATTTATGTGTACATGTATGTATGTATATTAGCGTGTGTGTATCTTTGTGCATATACACTGAGAAAAGTGATTTGGTTGATACAACCAATTCTGTTGTTTTGAAGAGTAAAGCATTTGATCAAGTATTTTTTAGTCGTTCTAAACGAAACTATATTCACTGAACCGCTTGCAGATGGTTAAACTAACATCAAAAATTAGTTGACTTAAATTTGTTTGTTTGAATGCATAATAACAGTTGGTTAATAAAAGAATGCAAAAGTGAATTTCATTGAATAACAGTCGTATTTAATACAAACTAATATTGTCAACAAATTTCATATTTTAGTCCAATACTATATTAATGTTGAAAAAAATCCATTTTAGTTAAATGAATGCTGGAAAAAGTGTCAAACGAACACGTTTTGTAACAAATTTAATATTGAAACAAACGTCTCTAGCTTGTTGATTTAAATAAACTACGATTGCTAAATCAAACGTCGAAGTTATTTGTTGAACGCAACGGTATTGTGCGTCTCCGATGCTACGTATTGGATATACAGCGCGCGCACATTATATCTTTAATATACTGGTAACCTTCGACTGCGACACGTCAACATGGCGTCAAGCGTTACTTAGCATTGTTTATTGTGTTAGTTTCCATAAAAGTATTTCAACTAACTGTAAAAATACATGGAAGATAAATTTAGTATGCTGTACTATGTTTAAACAAAATCTTTTCGTCTAAAAACACGTAAGTACATTTCTATAAATTAGTCTTATTGCCCATAACTAAATGTCGTTGTTTTTAGCATTCAACTATATAAGCGAACGTATAACTTCAAAGATCAATGGCAACCTCAAGGAATAAACAAACTTTCAATAATCAGTGTCAGTTTTATAAAATTGAAGTGGAAGCTAAATTGAAAATTATGCACGATGAGCTAGAGTTAATGTAACATTCAAGGTGATTTGATTCAATATCCAACTTGATAATGTGACTGAATGAAGTTATTTTAAATTAATATTTTTTTAAAATCTGTTAGGGATGAACAAACTCATTTGTTGATTGCCAAGTAGTATTAAAAAAATTGATTAAAATAACTTCATTAAGCCGGAATCGATCAAGCTGGATATTGAATCAAACTACCTTGGATGTTTAAAGTAATTCTATTTCTAAACAATGTACAACGCAACGAAATGATTGATTTGACAGCTATAAATGTTTCAATTCAACACAATAAAAGTTTGATTAAACCAAAAATGTTATTACTTGAACCCTTATTAGCCACTTAGCTTAATAATTATTATCTGCTCAACATATGGGTTAGTTAAACCAATAATGCGTTTTGTTTAGTTGAAAAATTTGAATAGTTTGTTTTAATGCTACAAACCCTTTCAAGTATTTGCTTCAATGATTTTTATATGTAAGTGGGATATTCAACGTGTTGATTTAACACAACAGTTTATTTGATAAAAGTATTAAATAATTCAAATCAAACCTACAAGCAATTGAAGTAACGATACCTAACATTCAAGTTACATTAATAGCGATTTGAGTAAATGCCATAATTATTGTGGTGCAAATTTAGGTTTGTTTGCTTCAAAATCGGTTTTCCAACATTTTATTATGTTCTATTTAATGCATATAGATCATTGTTTATATACAAACCAAAATTCTAATTGAATCAACTAATTTTCAGTTGAAGCAACAAAATCCTTTTCTCAGTGTAGATATACACATATATAGTTCTGTATTTTCGTGTACATTTATATACACTACATGCATAAATATATATTTATAATATATGTAAGTATATTTATGTATTTCTATATATTTATTGACATCAAATATTACTGACATATACACATATACTTATAAATTAATTAAGAAACAAAAAGATATTAATCAAAATCTATCATTTTTTGTTTGTCAAGCTAACATTTTACTACAATTTTATATCTACTATATATTAATCTGTTTATGTTAAATTTTATAAAGATATTATTTTTGTAAAACATAATTGTAATGAACGCTAATAGTTTTTAACATCAATGTAAGTAACTAATTTTAAAAACTACACCAGCTTATGTAGAATTTATTTATGTTTTAGTTATGCCTGTCATCAAGCTTTAAAAATAAAAGCGAAAATTTAGGCTATAAAAAAGTTTTCATCAGTACACCAGCTGACCTATAACCTGCAACATCAAACAAATATTCTATATATGTATATATATATATATATATATATATATATATATATATATACAGTGTATCTACTGAGATTTAAAAACAAAAAATCGTGACTTTTTAGTGACTTTTAGTGACCATTTTATAAAATATTAGTGACCTATGTTAAAGAAAGCTTACTTGTATTTATTCGATTGCAGTTTCATGATATTATAATCACAAAATTAAGTAATTAGGACATTTGTCGTACTTAAGTATATAAAGGTTATTTGAGAACAACACAATTTAAATTCATAATGGTTTTAATTTTTTCTTTAATTTTTCCAACTCAATGTCCAATGCTTTTAGTTCTTCGAAGTTATGCTTCTCTATGTACTTTCGTTTCTTTTCTAAGTCTGCAACTTCTTTCACAATCCGCTTTTTACTGCATACTTCCTTTTCCTTAGATTTCTTTTTTTCGGCAATAGCTTCACATCTTAAAGAAGATGCATTCCTTACAGCATGAATCATTTTTAGCAGTTATATCTAAATTATTAAATTTTGCTTCATAAATTAATCTTTGTGAAATCAACGATCTTTCTTCTAAGCCGCCCTGTAAGCATTCTTTGTTTATAGAGAACCCTCTTTCTACCATAGCATTGCTATGATACATTGTCAAAATTATCCTCACAAAAGTAAGAAATTGTTTATCGTTTATAGAGGATTTTACAAAAAGTTCGGTAAAATATATATCCAGCCTTTCATTACGCCACTCTTTTAAAGAATCACGTTCTGATACATACAAAGTTTCATATTGTCTTTTTATACCATCGGCACAACCTGGACTTATATGTTTCTTTTCTACAAGCTCTTCTAATGAGTCTTGAATCCTCTGTTTTCTAAGTGTTTCACATTTCATTACATATGGAGAAAGACATGATGCACCTTTAACAATTTTATATTTAAGAGGTGACTTTTCACTGGTTTTCTTAAAAAGGAGTTTAAGAAAGGTCTGACAATCTTTTTTGAACACTAAAATTTGAAGTTCTGAAACAGGTTTTTTCAAGTTCTTGATTGCCAATTTAGCACCAAAGCCAATATGAATCTGCATTGGCGATAAAAATTTTTTAGAACTTCAAATTTAATATTAATTAAACCCTTTATCATCGGTAACTTTTTATACGCAACACTATTTGTTGATTGCTGGCTTTTTTGACATTTTTTATTACTGCTCGAACTGAATATCAATTTATTTACGAGAGATTTCGGATAACCATTGTTTACCATGGTGTTTGATAGAAGTGTCAAATTTTTTCTATGAAATGAAGGATCTGAAATTCTTATAATTCTGTTTTTTAAAAATAACAGCGTGTTTATTTTGTAATTTATACTGTGATCCGAATAATAGTTAATGTACCTACCTGAACTGGTAGGTTTCTGGAACCAGTCCAGTAGGAGCTTGTTGTTGGGGGTTCTTATTATTTTAGTATCCAAAATGGAATACTGCTGTTATGTTCTATTTCCAATGTAAATTGGATACGTTTGTTATATTTGTTAAAGTTGTTTAAAACATCATCATTAGGTACGGCACAAATTACATCGTCAACAAATTTTTTAAAAAAAGCTGGGGGAGTCGATAAAGTAGGAATGACATTGTCAAACAGAAAATCCATTACTATGGTAGCAATAATAAGACTTAAAGGGGAACCCATAGGAGTACCAAAAATTTGTGCATAAAATCTATTGTTGAATGAAAAATAAGAATTGTGAAAAAGAAATTTAAAGTTTCTGTTAGTAATTCCAAAGAAAAGTTGCAATTTGGTTGAATAATATCCCATTTTTGGTTAATTATTTCTATTACTAAGTTGATGGGGATATTGGTAAATAGAGAAATTACATCGAGAGATATTAAAACAAAATCATCAGGTACAAAATAATCCTTTATTTCCTCTGCAAATGTAAGAGTCTTTGGTGTTGTAATTGTTAGTATTACTAAAAGATTTGGTTAAGATATCTGCAATAAATTTAGATAATTTGTATGTAGGAGAATTATTTGATGCAACTATGGGTCTTAAGGGGATTCCATTCTTATGAATTTTTGGTAATCCATAAAGTTTTGGTGCTAACGAATTTGTTATACACAATCGTTTTTTGTCATCTTCGTTAATACAGTTTTGTTTATAAAATCTATTAACTAAGTCATTGTTCTTTTTTGAGTTGTAAATATGGGGTCACATTTTAGTAATTTATACACAGTTTTGTCATTCACTAATTCTTCTCCTTTAGTCAAGTAATCTTGTTTATACATAATTACTGTAACCAAACCTTTATCGGATTTAGTCACAATGATATTAGGGTTATCTTTTAGAAAACGTAAAGTTGTATTAAAAATGCGTCTATTACTTGTTTGATCATGAACAGTACTTTTTAGATAATTAGTTACTACATTGGTAACACGAGCTCGCTTTTCGTCCTTGATATCACTAGGTAATATTGCTAATATAGCTTCAATATCAACTAAAAGTTTTTTAATGTTTATAGTTTCTGGTATAGGAGATATACCAAATTTAGGCCCTAACGAAAGCAAGTTCGAAACATCCGTAGGAATGACCTCCTTAGTTAAATTGTGTAACCATTTGTCGTTGTTAATAAACATTTTGCATTTAACAGTGTTGGATTTTAAATTCTCAAACTTTTTTATGTTATTATTCTTTACAAAAGTAAACATTCTCAGCTTTATCAGTTTTATTAGTAAAGTCTGTAAAGACCTGTTCGGGGAGTAAACATCTAACAGATTGTATAGTTTCACTAATAGAATCATTAATTTCTTTAATTTCTGCAACCGTTATTTTAATTTCAAAATTTAAAATTGTTTTACTTAATCTATTCTTAAAATTATCAATCTTTCTTTGCAAATACTTGTCATGAGTGCACATAAGGTTGATTAGACTCTTCCAGTTTTGTGAAATATGAGTTGGAATAATGTGGAGAACTGAATGAACGAGTTAGTTAGAGGAAGAAGCGAAGTTTGGATTTGGTACGAGCAATCGTGTGGAAGACGTCCACAAATTGGTGGAGTTTTATTGCATGAACGAGTTAAGAGAAATGCAGACAAAGTTGGAAAGCAGCAAGATGGTGTAATCCAGGAACGTGGGTCTGGTGAAGATCAACTACCAATGTAGTGATTGAGAAGAACATTCCAGGTAACGTTTTTTTTTTGTTGTTGAACTGTTGTGACGATATGGTGTTATCAAAAATGCTGTGTGTTTTGAGTTATTTGGTGAAATTTTTGGAAACTGAAAAGTAATTTGTTTGACATATGTAAAAGACAATACTTTAAATCTGAGGGTTGTTATCTATTTTATTTTTTTAATCTAATCCACAATAAGAATCGTGGTAGATTTTATATTACCTATAGAGAATTCTTATGTAACTGTAACAAGCCCAGGGTAAGGTTAAGATGGAAATTGACTTTTAGTAAAAGAAAACTCTTAAGACTTTTAGCTAACTGAGTTTTTGGCCCACGGTCGCATGAGATTGGGTCAGTGGGTATATTTAAGTTGAAAGAAAACAAGATAATGGACACCACCTAAATTTTTTATAAAGCAACTGACTAAAGGGATTTGCTTAAAGGAAAATTTGGAAACCTAAGTTATCGCTAACCACTTTAAATGATTGTCACAAATATGATACTTACATCTGATCGTCTTCTTCAATGGACTAAAGATGAGAAGGGCGACTCTGAAACATAATTACTACCAACATAGACACCCTCTATATTTTACGGACCAGTATGAATATGTAGTCTTTGATTTAAGTTCAATTTGTTTCCACTAAATCGTGGTACGCTTTCAGGTAAGTTTAACCTTTTAAATACCTAACAAAATTTGGAAAAATTTAATGATTACTGAGAAATGAACTGAAGTCAAAAAAATAACTCTATATTCTCTTTAAGACAAGTAAAAAACAATATAAATCATAAATGTACTTAATAAAATTTAAATCCTTATAAATGTAATTTTTGAATAAGATGTTTAATTATAGACATTATTTTTCATATTAAATAGTAAACGTAGCGCTACTACGACCTTACAATGTTTTAGAAAGTTTACTTAACTTTTGGCAAATATTACTAGTTGATTAAATACTCTAAGTTCAAATTTCATCATACAAGACTTAGGTCCTATAAATTAACATGTTGGTATTTCAATTTATGGTAAACAAGATAACTATGACGCTGGTAAGTCTACATGTGTACAACCGGTGAGGTATAATTTCTTAGGTTAAACACATTATTAATTACTACAAAATTGTTGTACTCATTGTACTTTACACTTTAACAGAAAGAGCTTTTGGTAAATTAATTAACAAAATTATTCGTACGAGTCATCATGAATTGCATACAGCAACCTGAAGTAGTTACAAGCTTCTAAAAGGAATTCATTACATGCAAGAATTTACGTAATGAACTTTGCTACTGCAGTTTTATCTTAGAACTAATACATTCTTACCGATAGCAGCAATGACCTATAACCTTCAAACGACATGTACATCAGCTAAACACGCAGCTGCATAGCGAAGTCGGCCATGTGTCAAACAAAATTGCTTACTCATTTATATTTTAACCGAGTTCCATAAAATTTAATCCAACCAAACTAAATAAAATATTTTCTGATCTAAGCTTGCATCGAAATTACGTGGAATTACATCAAAATCATTACGGAATTATCTACATTTCCAGAGTTGCACTGTAATAAAATTACGTAATTAATTTTAATAAGATTACTCATTTAACAAACCGTTCACCAAGAAGAGTTGTACACTTTACACAAGTTGTCTGGGACAACTTTTAGAATACTAGGTCATTTATTACGGCGCCTTTGCCAGGAAAACTTGATTTCCTTGAACATCTTGAGTGTTTTTATTAAACACCAAGCGACCTTTCAGATCAATGAAGAAACGAAAAGTGACAATCGATCGCTAATCGTCGGAACAACTTGAAAATCTCAGATACTACAAGACGTAGAAACACGCTAACAAGTTTATATATATATATATATATATATATGTGTTATCAGTAAGGACGATGTGGTATGTAGTAGATTGTAATTGTAATTAAAATTGAAGTGTGCCTTGAAGTTTATCGGTTATTAAATATGCAATAACGAATGAATCAATTATATAAATGTTATTAAATAAAGACTAAAATAATAGATGAACCGCGGTAAAGTCAATGAATAAATTTATAGGAAACTTTATATGTTACAGGGTAAATACTTGAATACAATTTTTTTATGGTGTAAGGAGTAAACGGGTCTTTAGCATAACTTGTTGATGCAATATTTTAGGCATACAAAATTAAAGGTTTATAATGAGCTCAACATAGACCTGGAGAACGTAAATTTAGGGTTTTAGGAGAGGCCCATCTACTTCGAATGAAATTTTGTTATATAGAGCAACATAAAAGCTCACGAGAATTTTATATTAATGTTTCAATAATGAACCAAAGTGTGAAATGTTTTATCGTGAAATGATTTGTAAATATTGAGATTATGCAAATAATTATTTGAGTTATATAAATAAAAGAGTGTATGTTTTTTGTAAATATTTTATTTTTTTTATTTTCTTTTATTAGAGAGGTGTTGAGAGAATGAGTAGCCGTGGTGAGTATATCATAGAAGGTAAGGAGCAGAGCTAGGCGTAGTAGATCAACTCGGAGAAGCAATTTTTGTAAATACCAAACTAGAACCTATCAAAATTCAAGAAATTTGTAGCGAAGTTTTATTTAGGTACAAATTACTGGATTTTTGTTCTATTACAAAAGGAGGAAGTAGGGGCTTCAAATAGAGGTATCCACTGCATTTTTATGACACCCAACGTGGAGCACGAATTAGCAAGCTGATCAAGGGAAAACACACAGACCCGAACATGAAGGGCACGAATTTATAAATAAAATAAAATTTTTTTATTCCGGGAAACTGGCGAGTTGAGAGAGAGTTGAGTGAGTGTAGAATTTGTAAATAATTAGAGTGTGTAGGTGTGATTGAAACGTATGCAAAGGAAAGAGTGGTTAAGAAGTCAAGGGAGTTGAAATAGGTAGTAGCGACAGTGCCATATTTGAGAAAACAAGAGAAATGGAGAAAGCAGGAGGAAGCAGGGATCAGTCGAAGATAGAATCAGGTAGGAATTTAATCAAAGGTTTGCGAAGATGAGTGTGGACTCAAATCGAAGATTTGAGAAAATGAACGAAACATTGAGTGAAATTAGACAAAGCGACAAGGGAGTTTAATGAATTTAAGAACAGTTTAATCATAAAAATGGGGGAAGTTGAAACAAGGGTTGATAAGAATGAGAAAGATATACGAGGTTTGAGTCAGGAAATGGGACAGTTAAAAACTGAGATAAGAATCTTCTGTGAAGATGATATAAATATAAAAATGACCGAGGTTACAGATTCGTGTAAAGATCAATTAGAAAGAGTTAGAAGAGAGGTAAGCGACATAAAACAAAATGTGACGAGTTTGATGGGGGATGGTACCAGATTTTTTTCAAGTAAGGTGTCATTAGATCAACAAATGAAATTTTACGGGGATAGTTGGGTAAACGCTCAAATTTTTATAAATAGCGTGAGAAATTTGGTTGGAAATTTGTATGACAATCAGGCAAAATTAAACACGGTTAAGGCATTGTTAAAAGACCATGCTGAGGCCTGGTATAATTTAATATGACAGGAAATAGAATCATATAGTGAGTTTGAGGACAAGTTCCTAAAACATTATTGAAGCAACCACAAACAAGATCAGGTACGGGACAATTTAATTACTGGAAGATACAAGGGTGAATATGCTGGAAGTAGGGAACAATATGCAATTTGCAAATACAGCGTAGTCTAGCAGTTGAGTCCACCTTTGACGGACCGACAGATTATAAAGTATCTTTCGAGACATTTTGAAGTGAAGATTAAGCAACATGTGGCTTTGCAAAATATTGTCGAGAGGGAGATGTTTTTAGAATATCTGCAGAGCTATGATGATGTGAGCACCGGACGACCTAGAGAACATAGGGAGAAAAATATCCACATAGTTAGATTTGAAAACGAGAGGAATAATTATCAGAGACAGGGGACAAATTTTAATAGAACTTCGGGACGAAACTGGTAACCTAGGAGGTCAATTTATAGGAGCAATAGTATGAATAGAGAACAGGCGACAAGACCTAGATTCCAAAGACAGAATAGCTTACTGGACATCAAAAGGACACAGACCATGACAGCAGGTAGGGATAATGAGAGAAGTAATAGGACGGAGATGACAACCAGAACGTATGCGGAAGTAGTAGGAGAAAAACCAGGACCAGGAAGGAAAAATAGACAAGGACAGGATTTTTAGGCAATGACAAATCACTAGACGTAATTGTGTATAAATATGAACATCCAAGGGAATTTTTAAAAGTTGACGAGGAAGTTGAAGCAGAAATTAAAGAAAATTTTTGTTTACCAATTATAGATATGAAAATTTGTGATCATAATTTGGATCGTTGCTCAATTCTGTAGCAGAGGCGAGTTTGATATCGGAGGAATTCGTCAGCGAAATTAAAGAAAAGGTGTGTGATAGAATTATGCCAATAAAAAGATGTCATCTGGTAGCACCGAATAAATAGTGATTTGCTGTGGTGAATAACATTGTGGTATTAAGAATAGAGTTAGGTTCAGTTAACTGTGAGCAGGAATTCATAATAGTAGCTGGACTGAAATTTAAGAGGATATTAGGTGTTGATTGTATGGTGAAGTTAGGTGTAGTGATAGATATGGAGAGAAGGGTGGTTAGAGTTAGGGATAGGATATTGTCCTGGAAGGCAAGTTATAAAGTCACAGGGGATGACGCGGGTTTATGTATTAATGTTATGGGATTAGATGATGGAGAGGTAAAAGAGATCGACACAATTAAATGTCCAGGAGAAAAATTAGAAGAGGTACAAGCGTTACTGAATAAACATTATGAATTAGTAGATGTAGAGGCGAGCACAGCATTAGGATAAGAACATGTTTTAGAAGTAGGTATAACAAAGCTAAGTGGCAAGGATATCTTTAGAAAATTGAAGTTAAAGAAGTTTTACGGGTCAATTTCAATACACAAAGAGTCTGGAAGATATGAGGATTCTCCATAGAGGGAAAAGTTAAAAATGATAAGGTAGTATCGTTTGGTTTGTCCACATCAGAGGTAGAAATAATGAAGGAAAAACAGACAAGCATAGGGACAGAGGAAGAAAGATTTAAGAATCAGGATAGGGAGGATAGTTTTATTTTCTGCGAAGCAATAAAGAAAATGAGTATAGAAATAGAAGGAAGAAAGACAGGGATGCAATTTATTAAAATTGTAAGAAGGACATGAAGGATCAAGAAAAGGTTTAGATAGATAGTGAGAACTAGAGATAGGATAGAGAATTAAAGATAGATTTAAATAGGTAGAGTTAGGTGTGAATAGGTAAATAATTAGAGATAAATGTAAATAAATAGTGATAGGTGAAGAAATAGTGATAAGTAAAAATAAGTTAGAGTTAGGGATAGATGTAGATAGATGATTATAAGTTAAATAAATAAGGAAAGATAGGTATAGATGAATAGATAGTGATAAACAGAAATAGATGTAGATAAATAGTGATAGGTTGAATAGATAGTTATAGGGAGAGTTAGGTAAATAGAGATAGGTGTGAATATTATGTAGGGATATTGTAGGTATAAGGCTTTTTATTTGAATACAAAAAGAAAGCTAAAAAGTCGTTTGTATTTGTATTCAAATAGGAGGAATATACGGTGACGGGTTAGGCTAAATATGTGTAAATAAGCCAAATGTGTATTCGTGTAAACACACTGTACATAAAAAAACAATAATTTACTTATTACGCTTCAATTAAATAAAATTGGAATAAAAACGGACATATTATAGTATAGACTCAAGACAATAAATTATGTATTACGCTTCAAATTAGTTAAATGGGGATAAAAGGGCATATTTAAGTTCAAATCAATAATTTGTATCCATTAAGATAAATGCAAAGATACGTAAGCGAGTAAAAATCAATAAGTTAAGCAACAGACATTTATTTAAGATAGTAAACTAAAGCAGTTGGTAGAACGTTACAAAGTGTAAGACAGCAAAACAAGTTAAAGTTTCATGGAATAAGATAGGGGCAGATAAACATTTATTGTGAAGGCTCGAAGACGTTAACAAAACATTTCAATGGAAAGACACAAGGTTAGTTTCAACCGACGGGTATATCATAAACAGATCGATAAAAAATGTAAGGGACAGAGAATCGTTAGGATGTAATAGAGGCACATAGAAAATATAGGTGTTTGAGTCGCAAACAGTTTCAAGAGCACGGTAAACAAATATTTGTAGAGGCTAAGATAGGGCGCAGATGCAAACAGGTTTTACGTCACAAGATATCGATTTTCAAGGCGCACATATAGATGAAGGGAGCTTTAAACGTAGACGACAGAGCAATAGTGGGACCATAAGACAAAGACGGGAGAGGGGATTATGAACGTACGAGTGGAATAAAAATATAGACGCGGACATTAAAAGGCGTGTTAGGATTAATGAGAGGCGATAGGAAAGGGAGACAGTTCACAGAAAAATTGGACGGTTGGTTAGTTTTAACGTGTTTTCAAAGTATAATGTCGTTGGAGTGATAAAATTCTTGGTTTTCAAAGTTCGTTATGTGTTATGTACATCTAAAATTTTGTGTGATTAAGTGGTAGTTACCGGAGTTCAGAGAATGCAGTAAAAATACGGTACACAAAAGGGGGGTTTTTGAGGCTATATAAGGATTGTCAAAGGGGGCAATCGCTCTCTGATTTTATCTTATTTTCTGAGTCGCATCACTTACTTTTGGTAGTATAGAGAAGACTATCCTAGCTGAAAATCGTGTAATAGTGCAGTCCGAATAATTACAAGTGTTTGAAATGCACGAGTTGGTGTAAGTAATTTAAACGGGCCGAATAAAATTATAAATAATTAAGACCATTGAAGCAGGATGACAAGTAAGTAAGCGAATTGGTGGAGAACTGGATGAACGAGTTAGTTAGAGGAGGAAGCAAAGTTTGGATTTGGTACGGGCAATCGTGTGGAAGACGTCCACAAATTGGTGGAGTTTTATTGGATGAACGAGTTAAGAGAAATGCAGTCAAAGTTGGAAAGCAGCAAGATGGTGTAATCCAGGAACGTAGGTCTAGTGAAGATCAACTACCAATGTGGTGATTGAGAAGAACATTCCAGGTAACGTTTTTTTTTGTTGTTGAACTGTTGTGATGATATGGTGTCATAAAAAATGCTGTGTGTTTTGAGTTATTTGGTGAAATTTTTGGAAACTGAAAAGTAATTTGTTTGACATATGTAAAAGACAATAATTTAAATCTGAGGGTAAATACTTGAATACAATTTTTTTATGGTGTAAGGAGTAAATGGGTCTTTAGCATAACTTGTTGATGCAATATTTTAGGCATACAAAATTAAAGGTTTATAATGAGCTCAACATAGACCTGGAGAACGTAAATTTAGGGTTTTAGGAGCCGCCCATCTGCTTCGAATGAAATTTTGTTATATAGAGCAACATAAAAGCTCACAAGAATTTTACATTAATGTTTCAATAATGAACCAAAGTGTGAAATGTTTTATCGTGAAATGATTTGTAAATATTGAGATTATGCAAATAATTATTTGAGTTGTATGAATAAAAGGGGGTATGTTTTTGAAAATATTTTATTTTTATTTTCTTTTATTAGAGAGGTGTTGAGAGAATGAGTAGCTGTAGTGAGTATATCATAGAAGGTAGGGAACAAAGCTAGCCATAGTAAATCAACTTGGAGAAGCAATTTTTGTAAATATCAAACTAGAACATATCAAAATTCAAGAGTTATTTGTAAAATAATTTTTTTCTGCAAACTGGTTAATTTTGGGCAAAAAATTGAAGAGACATTTTTTGTTTAGGATGAAATAAGCTATTGGAAATAAATTTTTAAATGGCAAACAAATAATAAGACAAAAGTTACATTGGAAATAAGTTTTAGGGGTTGTGTTTTCCACCTCTTACAACCATGGGGTAAACCAAATAAATTACTGAGTAAGTGTATTTTTGATAGTAAAAAATGTTACCTTAATTTCAATTTTGTAACTTATTCAGTGTTTGTAAAAAAAAATAAAAAACAAATTTTATGTACCCCCTTGAAGGGGCTGTACCTTAACAAGGAATGCTCCAATGAAGTTTCTTTATATGAAAGACCTTATCTCTTTTACAATGAGGAATCACCCCCTGAAATGTTTTACACTTATTTTGTTACAACCCGATATATATATATATATATATATATATATATATATATATATATAGAAATTAATAAGATGAAATAATAACTTAGACTTTTAAGTAAAGCCCAAATGATCATTTCAAATCGAGCTAGTAATTGAAAGAAGGAAAATATAAGGCCTTGGACAGGATTTGAACCTGCATCTCAGTTTTGCCGGAACTGGGCGTTATCCAATTACGCTACCGAGGCCGATGGCTGTAATTGGAAAATTTACAAATCTAAATCGTGTACAAGTACCATATATAAACCTAACTTTCAATTACGTTTAGCATTTTTGTCAATCATATCTGAAATTGTCAAGTTTCTGTATTATGTCAGATATAGACAGGAAGCACCTTGTATATATATATATATATATATATATATATATATATATACAAGGTGAGTGTGGCAACGGTCAATAACTCCGTTATTATAAAAGCTACGTAAATCAAATTTGGAGGCACATTACGCATGTCTAAAGTACACATTTTAAAAATATTTGGAAGTATACAGGGTGTTTCATAATTTCAGGGCATATTAAACTTATATTTTTTTAAATGGAACACCCTATATATTATTACATTTTTAAAAAGCCCATAAAAAGAGCTTTAATTTGATATCAAATTGTATCTGTCTATTCCTTTTAGTTTTTGAGATATTCAACTGTTTTTAGAAAAAATGACCCTGATTAGATACATTGCCACTGCACTAATACACAACTTATGTTAATTTTCAAGATGCAGAAAATTTTACTATATACCATAGTATATTTGTAATTATCACTTTTTTGAAATTTCTTCACAGTATACAGGGTGTGTCAGGTTTCGCAAAATGCAATTTTTAAATTTTTTTTTAAATGGCACCCTACCAATTTTATTGCTACAATGGATAGTTCATTAAGTGTCCTTTCATTTTTGTTAAGCATTCCCTATACCTAAGTCCATTACTTTCTGAGATATTTTTGATTTTCTTCAAATTTTAAGAATGTTTTTAATTTACATAACTAAAAATAACTTACTATTGGAGAATATTATAAAACAATTGATACATTTTGATTAACAATCAACTACACTTATCCAATAACAATTTTCACTAAAGATATAACAATCTACAATAATACGTTATCAACAGAATTCTGCCAGATCAACAATATGCATTTTATAGAAAATATTCAAGCAGGAAATCAGGCAGGCTTTGAAAAAAATAACTATTACAGGTAAAGTGTCATTTAGGTTTATTAATTGTAGTGTGTTGTCATTTAACAGGATATCTCTCTTGGTATATTCTTGATGCAAGTAGGAAATTTCTTAAACTTGCTCCCAATACCCAAATCATATTTATTTGTTCTTCCACTGTAAAATTCATTTTGAAAACTCTTTGAAAGATTACATTTAAAACAGAACTGATAATGTGTTAAATGACAACACTACAATTAATAAACCTAAATGACATTTTAATTGTAATTGTAATTTTTCAAAGCCTGCCTGATTTCCTGTTTGAAGATTTTCTATAAAATGCATATTGTTGATCTTGCAGAATTCTGTTGATAGCGTATTATTGTAGGTTGTTATATCTTTAGTGAAAATTGTTATTGGATAAGTGTAGTTGATTGTTAATCAAAATGTATCAATTGTTTTATAATATTCTCCAATAGTAAGTTATTTTTAGTTATGTCAAATTAAAGCTCTTTTTATGGGCTTTTCAAAAATGTAATAAAATATAGGGTGTTCCATTTAAAAAAATATAAGTTTAATATGCCCTGAAATTACGAAACACCCTGTATACTTCCAAATATTTTAAAAATGTGTACTTTAGACATGCCTAATGTGCCTCCAAATTTGGTTTACGTAGCTTTTATAATAACGGAGATATCGACCGTTGCCACACTAAAAACTCACCCTGTATATATATTGCTATGATAAGAAGGTAGTGTAAGGGTAGATTAAGTCATAGGGGTTGTAAGATAACTGTAAATATAATTAACATTAAGAAAACCAAATAATACCACCATTAAATAGGAGTAAATCGAATATTTTACAAAAGATCAATAGCGAACACACTGTATATAAATTATATTTAATTTAATGCATAAGAAAGAAGCTCATTTTCAATAATTAAATAATATTTAACCAAAATAATAATGTGTACGTCGTATAATACGTTTAAGTTAAAGAAACGAACCAAGATAATGTTTTAAATACATCAGGTTTCATCAAAATAAACACATAATCGGTAAAGATGATCAACCTGGCATTCTAGCTATTTAAGAATTTCATTAAAAATGTCAACACATAAATAAAAAAACGCATTCAAATACATCATTATTAGAAAGATGAGTACGTGACTGGAAAATTATATTTACATGAAAATCCATATTTGAAATAACAAACAACAAGTAACAGGCGGTTCGTTATACGATAAGCTTTGGACTATAAACCTCACAAATATAAAAGACGTGACAGAATGCCATAAATATTTGGAAATTCTAAGAATATACTGTGATATACAGAACGCCCACGTGATCGGCAGAGCATTTCATCGAGAATTAAGCCAGGGAATTTTGAGAAATACCGGGTTCTACAAGAGATAGGCGCAAAGTACAAGCCTTGATCGACGAACACTCCAATTAAAATGTTGGAAGGTGGAGCTTATAAATACGATAGGTAACTCGAAAATAGACAGTATATCTTCAACAAGGCATGGACCACGTCGATTGAAGGTGGAAAATTACGTACCAGTAACAATTAGTGAAAAGTAAATAATTTATTAAAAGTGAAAAATTGAAAGTGCCAATATGTGCAACGAAGAATAGCCGTTTTATGCGTAAACGTAAACTATTAATTGAATTTTATTTTAAATGTTTAACTAATTTAGGGCTCCGAATAAAGGCTCCAAAAAAAGATCTAAATGTAGGTCAAAAGATACTTAGAAAATACTTACAAGGAAATAAACGTAAAGATACTAAAAGTTACTCCAGAAATCCAAGGGGAAAAATACAATCAACCATTAATCCATCATTCTAGCCAACAAGTGAAGCAAGTCGAACTGTAACAATCACAGGGTGCTGACCACAGACACTTTGAGGCAATTCCAGTGACAAGCAAGGAAAACACAGGTTAAAGATCTTAATTTTTTTCATTAGTTAAAGACTGTTTCAATTTTAATATTTGCTATATATTATATATCTGTAATGGTCAACAAAAAGGTCAATTGAGAGTTTGAAAATTAGAAAAAGCATCTTTGAATGTTCGAAAGGTACTTTAGAGTAATTACAAAGAAATTTTGGTGGCTTGGAAAATTAAATTTGGTGAATGTGAATAATTTATTCAGGGGTTACTTTTTAAATTGACATAAAACTGTACATATTATCAATCATTATACTGTGTAATTTTGGATTGCTTCACTTAAATTATTTCAACAGATAGAAAGAAAAGGGGTTAAACAATCTTTATTGTTGTGAAGTAGGCATTCAGTGAGCTAGCTGTGAAAAAACAAATTCAAGAAATTATAGGATTTTAAAAGGGGTTGATATTCATACCAATAAAAATAGCAACACCAATCATCATCATCATTAGGTCTTCAGTCCTGGAACTGGTTAGACCCGTACCATCATTGTTTCCTATTCTAAACTAACCTACAGATTTCCCTGAAATTTGCACAGTCTGCATCTATCACTATCTGATCTAGGTCTACATCTACCTCTTTTTTCCTATCTCTGCTTGTAATATATCCCATACTATTCCCCAAAATACTTTAGAACGTATTCCGCCCTTCTATTTCTCTTTTTCTCCAGATATCCTTGTTCCCCTACTATTTCTATAACCTATTTGTTATTACCTTTGTTTGTCCATGCTATCGTCCTCATAAATCTGAAACACAGTATTTCAAAAGGCCGTTTTTCTGTCTACGTTTCAGACTGCACGTATTTCATAGGCATACTGTGCTGTGCTCCACACATATGCTTTCAACAATTTTCTTCTTGTTCTATGTTTGTTGTCTTTCCTCATAGGTGCTGTTCTTTCTTGTTAGATACAGTTCGGTCACCTTCTATTGTTTTACACTTATATACCCTATTTTTCCTACCTTCAGTGGTTGTGAAGGGAGGTAAGCAGCCTGTGGCTGCCAGGTTCCCCCAACACTTAACCATTTACCGATTTAATTGTATTTTTCAATATATCTTTTCGCACAGTCAACATTAGTTGCAGATACTTCGCAACCAACAACTAGTTGTTTATACTAATCATCAGGTTTATCTGCGCTTATTTTTTCGTCATTAGGTTTTCCGTCTCAAAACTGGTTGGACACGTACCTGCACTTATTTATATTCTGAGCTAGTCTACATAGTTCCCTGAAATTCTCACACAGCATATGTATACAGCTCGTTCCCCTTCTATTATTTTCTAATTTTATGCCCTATTTCACCAAGATTCAGTGAAGGGGGTTAAGCAACCTGTGGCTACCAAGATCCCCCAACACTTAGACGTTTGCCGAAATAATGGTTTTCTAGTAAATCCTTTCACACTTAACATTATTCGAGAATATTGTCCAACCAATTCTTGTAGTTACTTATAATAATCATCATGTTTAAGCACAGTTATTTTTTTCCTCATTAGTTTATCCATCTTGGGATTGGTTGGATGCGTACCTCCATTGGTTAAACGTCAGTGAAGTTAGCGGCTAGAGTTAGCAGCCTAAACTCCGCCTCTTCAAATAGCCACGCCCCCATACCAATCATCGTTAAAGCCACGCCTATTTTAACCCAACATAAAATAGCTCCACCCCCTGTTTCTTACAATACAACCTATTGTAAGTAAGAAAGAACAAATACAATAACCGTGTTTAGTAAACAAATCTAAAACAGAACTTTGCTAAATACCTATTGAAATTAGTGTAATCCGATAAAATCTCCAGAAGGACATATATATTCTTACTAAAAATCTAAATTTCTGTATATATTCAAACATTATAGGAAAAGTTATTAACGTTTACGTGACATATATCAAGTAGCCGCTAGCTCCACTTTAAATTTTTCTTGCTTTCTATTAAAGCAACGACTTTGTAAAAATCTCCACTTGGGCACACCAGCGGCTAATACGTGTGCGACAGGGTTTTAGATTTCAAGCCCAAATAAAAAAGTTATTATCGTTTACGTGATATGTATCAAGTAGCCGCTAGCTCTACTTTAATTTTTTTCTTGCTTTCTATTAAAGCAACGACTTTGTAAAAAAATCTCCACTTGGGCACACCAGCGGCCAATACGTGTGCGACAGGGTTTTAGATTTCAAGCCCAAATAAAAAAGTTATTATCGTTTACGTGATATGTATCAAGTAGCCGCTAGCTCTACTTTAATTTTTTTCTTGCTTTCTATTAAAGCAACGACTTTGTAAAAAAATCTCCACTTGGGCACACCAGCGGCCAATACGTGTGCGACAGGGTTTTATATTTCAAGCCCAAATAAAAAAGTTATTATCGTTTACGTGATATATATCAAGCCGCTAGCTCTACTTTAATTTTTTTCTTGCTTTCTATTAAAGCAACGACTTTGTAAAAAAATCTCCACTTGGGCACACCAGCGGCCAATACGTGTGCGACAGGGTTTTAGATTTCAAGCCCAAATAAAAAAGTTATTATCGTTTACGTGATATATATCAAGTAGCCGCTAGCTCTACTTTAATTTTTTTCTTGCTTTCTATTAAAGCAACGACTTTGTAAAAAAATCTCCACTTGGGCACACCAGCGGCCAATACGTGTGCGACAGGGTTTTAGATTTCAAGCCCAAATAAAAAAGTTATTATCGTTTACGTGATATATATCAAGTAGCCGCTAGCTCTACTTTAAATTTTTACGTGCTTTCTATTAAAGCAACAACTTTGTAAAAAATCTTCACTTGGGCACACCAGCGGCCAATACGTGTGCGACAGGGTTTTAGATTTCAAGCCCAAATAAAAAAGTTATTATCGTTTACGTGATATATAGCAAGTAGCCGCTAGCTCTACTTTAATTTTTTTCTTGCTTTCTATTAAAGCAACGACTTTGTAAAAAAATCTCCACTTGGGCACACCAGCGGCCAATACGTGTGCGACAGGGTTTTAGATTTCAAGCCCAAATAAAAAAGTTATTATCGTTTACGTGATATGTTTCAAGTAGCCGCTAGCTCTACTTTAATTTTTTTCTTGCTTTCTATTCAAGCAACGACTTTGTAAAAAAATCTCCACTTGGACACACCAGCGGCTAATACGTGTGCGACAGGGTTTTAGATTTCAAGCCCAAATAAAAAAGTTATTATCGTTTACGTGATATATATCAAGTAGCCGCTAGCTCTACTTTAATTTTTTTCTTGCTTTCTATTAAAGCAACGACTTTGTAAAAAAATCTCCACTTGGGCACACCAGCGGCCAATACGTGTGCGACAGGGTTTTAGATTTCAAGCCCAAATAAAAAAGTTATTATCGTTTACGTGATATATATCAAGTAGCCGCTAGCTCTACTTTAATTTTTTTCTTGCTTTCTATTAAAGCAACGACATTGTAAAAAAATATCCACTTGAGCACACCAGCCGCCCATACGTATGCGGCAGGGGTTTAGATTTCAAGCCCAAATAAAAAAGTTATTATCGTTTACGTGATATATATCAAGTAGCCGCTAACTCTACTTTAATTTTTTTCTTGCTTTCTATTAAAGCAACGACTTTATAAAAAAATCTCCACTTACGTACACCAGCGGCCAATAGGCGTGCGACAGGGTTTTAGATTTCAAGCCCAAATAAAAACGTTATTATCGTTTACGTAATATATATCAAGTAGCCGCTAGCTCTACTTTAATTTTTTCTCTTGCTTTCTATTAAAGCAACGACTTTGTAAAAAAATCTCCACTTGGGCACACCAGCGGCCAATACGTGTGCGGCAGGGTTTTAGATTTCAAGCCCAAATAAAAAAGTTATTATCGTTTACGTGATATATATCAAGTAGCCGCTAGCTCTACTTTAAATTTTTTCTTGCTTTCTATTAAAGCAACGACTTTGTAAAAATCTCCACTTGGGCAAACCAGCGGCCAATACGTGTGCGACAGGGTTTTAGATTTCAAGCCCAAATAAAAAAGTTATTATCGTTTACGTGATATATATCAAGTAGCCGCTAGCTCTACTTTAATTTTTTTCTAGCTTTCTATTAAAGCAACGACTTTGTAAAAAAATCTCCACATAGGCACACCAGCCGCCCATACGTATGCGGCAGGGTTTTAGATTTCAAGCCCAAATAAAAAAGTTATTATCGTTTACGTGATATATATCAAGTAGCCGCTAACTCTACTTTAATTTTTTTCTTGCTTTCTATTAAAGCAACGACTTTATAAAAAATCTCCACTTAGGCACACCAGCGGCCCATACGTATGCAACAGGGTTTTAGATTTCAAGCCCAAATAAAAAAGTTATTAACGTTTACGTGATATATATCAAGTAGCCGCTAGCTCTACTGCTTCTACGCATCCATATTTGATTTTTGTGGATGACTGATATTATGGTATTATCTGGACTTCTATGATACTCTTTTTCTGCAGCTTCTCTCATTTCCTCACGCTGGACAAGAATGTTTTGATATAAACCTTGAGACAAATCTGTCCTATAGTTTTCTTCTTATCTTACAGATTATTGGGACCTCATTTACTCTAGCATCCTCATTTCCTCCCGCATCTTTTGCGATGAATCTTGAGATAAGTCTGTCCTATGGTTTTCTTCGAGTAACCAATTTTGAATACGTCACTTCACCACAGCCATTTGTGCTTATATTGGTGAGAAAAAAATTGTCCTTACATTAGAATTGAACCCGACCTACCTGGGTGAGAGTCGAGCTTCTAATTACTCGACCATCGATTCAGTTGAAATGAATATCTCCACATCTTTTAATATTGCAGTAATAATATAGAACTGATTGATAATTTATCTTATAAGTTAATCTAAGAGGCTTACTTGTAAATAAAACCTTAGGATTAGATTCCGAATGATTAAAAAACTTTTCAAAAATCTCATCTTGAATAATGTAGGTAGCTTAAACTTGAGAGCAGACAACCAAGACCTACTCAATTAAATTGACAAAGGAATCAATTAAGCACATGAACTTTAATACCTTTCTTAATAACATCAGTTAATTCGAAATTTTTACAAATTATTTTGAACATGTATTTCAAAATATATATTTTTTCTATCATAAACTTGGTGTAAAACACAAAATATGATTGGTCGGAATCTGCAAATAAAAATAATTCATCATTATCATTAGGTCTTCAGTCCTGGAACTGGTTGGACACGTACTCTGATTGTTTCCTATTCTTAACTATACTTCACATTTTTCTAAAATTTGCACAGTCTGCATCTATCACTATTTGCATGCGAAAGTCTGATCTCGGTCTACCTTTACCTCCTTTTTCCTATCTCTGCTGGTAATGTATAGCGTACTATTCCCCAGAAATGCCTTAGAACGTATCCTTTCCTTCTATTTCTCCTATTTTTTTTTGTTTTTCCACAGATATCTTTATTCCTCTACTATTTGTATAAACTATTTGTTATTAGCTTTGTCTGTCCATGCTACCATCCTCGTACATCTAAAGCACAACATTCCATAAGACTTCTATCTCTTTCTGTATGCTTTTCCTACAGCTCCTATTTCATAGATGTACTGTGCTGTGCTCTCTACTATGCTTTGAACAGTTTTCTTCTTGTATCTATGTTCGTTGTCTCTGAACATAGCTGCTGTTCTTTCTTGGTTGATGCAGTTCGGTCATCTTCTATTGTTTTACAGTTATATACCCTACTTCCCCGATATTCAGTTGTATGTGATGGGGGGTAGGGGGGTAGTCTTTGGCTGCAAAGTTTCCCCAGCACTTGAACCTTTGTCGAATTAATAGTTTTTCCAATTTATCCTTACGCAGAATCAACATTAGTTGAAAATATTTCACAACCAACACCTGTAGTTGCTTATAATAATCATCAGATTTAAGTGCACTTATTTTTTCGCCATTAAGTTTTACGTCTTTAAACTGTTTGGGCGTGTACCTCAACCTATTTATGTTCTGAGCTATCCTACACAGTTCCCTAAAACTCTCACAACAGTCTATATACAGCTCGATTTCCCTTCAATTGTTTTCTAATTATATGCCCTATGTCACCGAGATTCAGTGGTGTGTGAAGGGGATTAAGCTATCTGTCGCTGATAAGGATCCACCAACACTTAGACATTTGCCATATTAATAGTTTTTCAGTAAATCCTTTCGTGCAATTAATATTATTTGAGAATATTGCAAGACGAATACCTGTAGTTGTTTATAATAATCATCATTATCTAAATATAGTTATTTTTTTTGTCATTAGTTTTTCCATCTTGCGACTGGTTGGAAGCGTACCTCTATTGATTTCTCTTCTGAGATAGCCTACACATTACCCTGAAATTCCCACAACCTACATCTTTCACTATCTGTGTGCAATAGTCCAACCTAGGGCTACCTCAACTTCTCTTTTTTCCTATCTCTGCTCCTAATATATTCAGCACTATTACCTCATGTCCTAGTATGTGGCCTATCATCCTATCTCTCCTATTTTTTACTGTTTTCCACATATTTCCTTCTTCCTCTGCCATTTCTACTACCTCTTTTATCTTCATCGTACGTCTGTAACATCACAGTTCAAAGGCTTCTACCTTTTTCTTGTCCGCTTCTCCTACTGTCCAGACTTCACAGCCATACAGTGCTGTGCTCCAGGCATAAGTTTTAACCAATCTTTTCCTTGTTTCTTTGTTTGTTGTTTTTGAACACAGTAGCTGCTTTTTCTTTTTACATGTGGCATGACCTTGTGCTAATCTTTGTTTTATATCTTTTGTGCTTTTTCCATCTTGCGTTATTTGGCTTCCTAGGTAGCAGATATCCTTAACCGCTTGTAAGTTCTCATTACCTAATTGTATAAGCAATGTACTATCCGTCTATCGCTAAAACTCGTCCAATTTTTGAACATTTTTTGCATTTTACATTGTCGAATGCTATTTCCAGATCTACAAACCCTATATACACGCTTTCTCCCTTTTCTATTGTTTTCTTCATTATCACCCTCAGAGCTAAAATAGCCTCCCATGTTCCCCTGTTTCGTCTATATCCAAATTGATCTTCGCCTAGTATTTCTTCAGCTCGTTTTTCCATTCGTCTTTGTACAATTCTAGTTAATATTTTTGAAACGTGTGATGTCAAACTTATTGTTCGAAAACTTTCACATCTATCCGCGCCCCTTTCTTTTTGGTATAGTTACTATGATGTTACGTTTGAAATCTGTGGGTATCTCGGCTGTCTCATACATATAGCTTACAGGTTGGAATAGACGTTCTGTTACTGCTTGTCCAGAGGTTTTTGGAGTTTCTGCCTGCACCTTCTCTGTACTCGGTGCCCTTCCATTTGTCAGACCCTTTAATGCTAATTCAAACTCATCTCTAAGTATACGATATTCCAAGTCTATGTCTCATTCCTGTTCTAATGCTGTTAGTTCCTCTCCTGCATATAAATTACTTATATATTCTCGCCATCTAATCACTTTTTCTACATTTTCTATGATGACGTTTTCTCCCGCGTCCCTTATATTTTTGTGATATGGTTTTATATCCCTAAAATTCATTCTAATTAATTTGTATGCTTCATCTGTCTTTCCTATTACCATCTTAGTTTGTACCTCTTTACACTTTCCATCAATCCATTGTTCTTTAGCTTTCCTGCATTTGCAAATAATTTCCCATTTTATGGCTTTGTGTCTCTGTTTTTCTGTTTCATCTCATCCATTTTTGTATTTTCGTCTTTTTTCTATTAAGTTCAGGATATCCTTTGTTATTTGTGGTATCTTATTTTCTTTTTGTGTATACCCCAAAATATCTCTGGCCGCCATGTCTAAGCTAGATTTAATGTTATTCCATTCTATTTCAATTTCCTTAGTATCAGCAATTTTTCCGATATCTTTCAGCCATTCATTTGCCTTTTTTCAAATCTTTCGTGGATATCTAAATCTTTCAGCTTCTCAAAGTCAAAGTGCCTTTTTCCGTCTCTTTTTCTAATTTTTAAATTTAATAGCGGACTTCATCATTACAATGTTGTGGGCAGTGTCTATATCTGTTTATGGGTAGCTTCTACAGTCTTTTACTTGATTCCTAAACCGTTGTCTGACCATAATATAATGTATTTGATATCGTCCTATATCCCCTTGCATCTTCTATGTGTATCGTCTTCTAGTATGATGTCGACATAATGTATTTGTGATGGTTAAATTGTTCTTATTGCAAAATTCTACCAGCCTATTTCCGCTGTCATTTTTCGTGCCTAAACCACATAAACCTACTACCGCTCCTTCCCTACCCTCATCTATAACTGCATTAAAATCCCCCAATTATTAAATTTTCATGTCCTTTTAGGTATCTTTGTATGTCTTCGATATCTTCGTAGATCGTCTCTACATCTTCCTCACTGTAACCAGAGGTGGGCATGTATATTTGTATTATTACTGTATTTACCGCTCTAGATTCTAATCTAACCATGAGTACTCTTTCGTTCTTTGGTAAGTAGTTTTCTACACGTCGTTCTATCCTTTTTCGCATAACTATCCCCACACCCAAATTTCCTTCTTCTGATCCTGTATGAATTACCCTGAGGTCCTCACTCTAAAAATCTCCCGCCTCTGGCAACCGGACTTCGCTGATCCCTACTATGTGAAGTGCTAACCTATCCATTTCGATTTTTAGTTCTCTAGCTTACCTACTTGCTTCTGACATTCCACGCTCCGACTCGCAGAATGTTCACAGATTTTTTTTATACTTTCGGATCACATCCCCGAAGTAAACCCCTCCCGGGGATCCGAATGTGGGACTATTTTACCGGGCGGCTTCGTGGCGTAGTTGGTATGCGTGTAACTACTTCGCCCAAGGTCCCTAGTTCGAATCCTGACACGGTCCACTTAAAAAATGTTAAGCGAGCATTTTTCACAAAAATACACCTTCGTTCGGATGAGAAGTAAAATGGAGGTCCCGTGTGTGTGTTGTAACGCACGTTAATAATCTCTACCTTGCTTGGAACAACAAGGGTTCGGCAAAATTCAAAATTTTTCAGGTAAAAATAATTCGCTTCCTGGCCAATGTAGTACCTTCGGTGGAGTATTGGAAAATCACATATAGGGACTATTTTACCTCCGGAATTTTTTACACCAGAGGATGTGATCATCTTTAGTAACAATGTCTGTACGCAGTGTACTTGGGAGGTATTGTGGTGGTTTCCTGTTGCCTTCCACAATGCAGTAGTGTGTCTTAGAACGTCATACCGACCCCAATGGTGTCTGCTACTCTAAGTACCGAAAAAGCTGCTCCTCTATTTTGGGGACCTGCTTAGTGTTGTTCCTCATTAAAGACCCCACTAATTTGGTTAAACTTATAGTTCGGCTCTTTAGCTCATTGAACCAAGCAAGCCATTCTACCCGTTCTAGTATTTTAGAACTTCGTCATGGTGTACCGCATATTTTAAGTGTAATAATTCCTTTACCAAAACGCCACATTTTGTAGCAATCTTATGATTTTAATTTCTAAACACCTTGGTCGTTAATCCTACATTTACCTTAATTGGATTTTCTACCTACCTTATGTACATTTCCCAGTAGTATAGCCTATCAGACTGCTAAAATTTTTTCACAGTCACTCAAATCTGTAAAAAAATTTAAATCGGGCAACCCCCCGCGGAGTTACCTCTGTTTTTAGTTTTTTGGCAATATCAATTCTTAGCCGTATTTTTAATATAAAAATGGTGTATAAGATATCAATTAAGATTGTTTGTTTCTCAGCTAGCTACTCAAATCTCTTAAAATTTTTTCTTAATGTTGAATTTACATCCAATGTCGAAGGATACATAATAATGTTTTTCAAGAGAATAGAATTTTGTTTACAAATGAAGTAAGCACGGAGACTGAATAAATTTCAGGAATTTTCAAGACGGTGGTATCAAAATTTGTAGAATTTAAATTTGAAAATAAGCTTTTCACGTGAAGTGTGTCCGGGGGTAGTATTTTGAAACAATATAAATACTGAATGGAAATTATTAAGGCTCTTTGTCTTCTCGTCGCTTCTATACTACGATAGACCAACATTATAGTAGAGTTTACAAGAATTGGTTGGGCAATATTTTCGAATAATGTTAATTGTGTGAAAAGATTTACTGGAAAACCATTATTTCGGCAACTGTCTATGTGTTGGGGGATCTTGGTAGTCACAGGCTGCTTAACTCCCTTCACTGAATCTCGGTGAAATAGGGCATAAAATTAGAAAACAAGAGAAGGAAAACGAGATGTATACACATGCTGTGTGAGAATTTCAGGGAACTATATAGGCTAGCTAAGAATATAAATAAGTGCAGGTACGTGTCCAACCAGTTTTGAGACGGAAAACCTAATGACGAGAAAATAAGCACAGATAAATCTGATAATTAGTATAAACAACTAGTTGTTGGTTGCGAAATATCTGCAACTAATGTTGACTGTGCGAAAAGATATATTGGAAAATATATTAAATCGGTAAATGGTTAAGTGTTGGGGGAACTTGGCAGCCATAGGCTGCTTACCTCCCTTCACACCCACTGAAGGTCGGAGAAATAGGGTATATAACTGTAAAACAATAGAAGGTGACCGAACTGCATCTAACAAGAAAGAACAGCGCCTATGAGGAAAGACAATAAACATAGAACAAGAAGAAAATTGTTGAAAGCATATGTGTAGAGCACAGCACAGTATGCCTATGAAATACGAGCAGTTTGAAACGCAGACAGAAAAACGGTAGCACGCTTTTGAAATGCTGCGCTACAGAAGTATGAGGACGATATCATGGACAGACAAAGATAATAACAAATAGGTTATAGAAATAGTAGGGGAACAAGGATATCTGCGAAAAAGAGAAATAAAAGGGCGAAATTACATTCTAAGGCACTTTTGGGAAATAGTATGGGATATATTGCAAGCAAAGCTAGGAAAAATAGGTAGATGTAGACCTAGATCCGATAGTGATATATGCAGACTGTGCAAATTTCAGGGAAATCGGTAGGTTAGTTCAGAATAGGAAACAACGATGGTACACGTCTAACCAGTTCCAAGACTGATATCATTATGTAACTTCTAAAAAAGTTAGTGAACCGGAACGCGTTTCTGTAAAAGGTATGTGTTGTTTTGATACACCTACACTAGCTTTCTACCAAGTTTCAAGAACGCAGGTCTTACAGAAGCTAAGAAAATTTTTTTTAATTTGCTTAAGTTGTCTTTATGCAAAGTCCAAAAAATTTGAAAACCAAGGCGAACGCGTTTCTGTAAAAGGCATGTGTTGTTTTGGTACACTCACACTAGCTTTCTACAAAGTTTCAAGAAGGCAGGTCTTCCAGAAGCTAAGAAAAAACTTTTTTATTTGCTTATGGTGTCATTACGCAAATTCCAATAAAGTTAGTGAACCGGGGCAAACACGTTTCTATAAATGATATGAAATGTTTTAGTACACCTACACTAATTGCCTACCAAGTTTCAAGAGCGCAGCTATTACAAAAGCTACAAAAAAATTTTTTAATTTGCTTAAGTTGCCCTTACTCAAATTCCAGAAAATTTGTGAACTGGGGCAAACACGTTTCTGTAAATAGTACGTGTTGTTTTAGTACACCTATACTAGCTGCCTACTAAGTTTCAAAAGCGCAAGTAGTACAGAAGCTAAGAAAAATTGTTTTTCATTTTCTTATGGTATCATTACGCAAATTCCAAAAAAGTTAGTGAACCGGAACACGTTTCTGTAAAAGGTATGTGTGGTTTTGATACACCTACACGAGCTTCCTATCAAGTTTCAAAACGCAGGGCTTACAGAAGCTAAGAAAAAAATTCTTTAATTTTCTTATGGTATCATAACGCAAATTCCAAAAAAGTTAGTGAACCAGGGCGAACACGTTTCTGTAAAAAGTATGTGTTGTTTTGGTACACCTACACTAGCTTTCTACCGAGTTTCAAGAACGCAGGTCTTACAGAAACTAAGGAAAATTTTTTTAATTTGCTTAAGTTGTCTTTATGCAAAGTCCAAAAAATTTGAGAACCAAGGCGAACGCGTTTCTGTAAAAAGCATGTGTTGTTTTGGTACACTTACACTAGCTTTCTACAAAGTTTCAAGAAAGCAGGTCTTCCAGAAGCTAAGAAAAAACTTTTTTAATTTGCTTATGGTGTCATTACGCAAATTCCAATAAAGTTAGTAAACTGGGACGAACACGTTGTTACACTTCGTTTAACGTTTTATCTGGTCGGTAATGCAGTTAACAAAATGTTACACTTAGATTCTGGTACATTGAAATGGCGATAGATGGCTCTTAAAAGCCGGTAATACAATTACCAAAGTTCATAAGATACACCATTACGTCACTGATAATTTATATTGCGCCATAATTAAGCAAAGTTACATAAAATTAAAACAATAAAAATTAGAGAGTCTACTCACGTGAAGGATCCGGTAACCGGCAGGAAATCACGCCACGGTAGCCTCGGCATCGCTGTTGCTGGTAGAGCTGGACATCCAAATTATCTCGGGGTCATGGGATGCTCCAGGGTCATCTCCGTTCCTATATGCAGTGGAAGACAGGAATAGGTAATTAAGGAAAGATAATCAAGATAAGGAAATCTACATAATAAGATAACACGACACCCCGCACGACTGTTCACTTCAAAGTTCGGCGTAAAAAAAGCCACGTTTCCGCGCGAGAACCGCGGAACTCCCTACTCTTTTGTAGCATTGCTATACCCCTATAGGGATAATTCACACTTGCCAATTGCACTAATGTGACGTACCGGAAGCCCCGCCCAGTCTATTTAAATTGTTCCCGCTTCTTGCGTATTTAAAATTATGGCGGGAACTTCCGCACATCAAGAAAACTAACCTAAACAATGTTAAAGTGCAAATTCGGTTTGCACGTAACAATCGCGACAAAGCCACAAAAGAAAAAACTTAAAAAAAGAAAAAGTCTGTTAGCACAGTAACAGCTTAAAATCTAAGTCCTTACTACCCTACATAAACCCTAACTTAAAGCTACAAAATGTTTATATAAGGCGCCACCTGGTTTTTCGACCGATAACACGTCTACCGAAGTACCAGGAAACGGAATAGGTAGCCCGATAGTCTTTGACTACACTACTTACCGACAGCACAAATTTGTCGGGGAGCATGAAACACTGCTTAAACTAACACGGGTGCGACAAGTCGCCTAACCTATCTAAACTTATCTAACTAAAGCTAACATAAAGTTCTTATATGCAAACACACATGAGTGTCGCATCAACTATTCTTCTTTTTTGGCAAGAAGTGCCCAAATTTAAAAAAATGTTCATGAGAGTGCGTCACCTTGCACTCTGGCAAATTTTGTTTCTGGTACTTTGGTTTCCTCCGATGCACATTTAACTTGTCCATGACACAGTTGTGAATTGACAAATTTACCAAAAGTACCGCCTACTAAATCCTTATATGCTAACCTGACAAATTACATTTCTAAATTGGGTTAGCTTTTTCACTTAATTTTCAGAAAGATAATTCCACGTCTGGTCATATATACCACACGTTAGGACGATAAAAGATAAGATAAGATCTCAAATTGATGTTAAAGATAATAGATAAGGTAAAGATATTAAGCTTAAGTTGTTATCCTCAAAGGTAATGAATAAGATAACGGTATTAAGCTTTAGTTATTATTTGAGATACTCGATAAGATAACACGATATTAAGTTAACGTGATTATAAGAGATAGTAGGTAACATGAATTTAAACAGAAGTTATTACTCAAGATAACCGGTAAGATAACGCGACATAACTCGAAGTCATTCCTAACGGTAGTCGGTAAGATAACGATAAATTAAACCAAAATTATTACTAACGGTAATCGGTAAGATAACGATACTAAACTAAGGTTATTATTAAGGGTAATCAATAAGATAACGATATTAAACCTAAGGGTATTGTCGAAGATAATAAAGAAGACAAAGATATTGGCCTAGTTATTACCCAAGGCAATGATAACAACAAAAGAGTGGCTCCAGTAGAGCCGTTTAAATGGGATTGACCCTATAAAACACAGCGTAGTCTGAAGGACCACCTGCGATATTAATCCGACAAGATAAGATATACACATTTTTAAAATTCACTAGACTCCTAAGAGAACTAGTACGATAATTTTCCTAACGAGTGCTTCGACTACGATAAGAAAATCAGACAAAGATAGACACGACAACTTAAAAGTATCTTCACAGATACAAACACACAAAAACAAACTGTTTTAAGGTAGTTTTTTTCCGGTAGCACCCTAAACACACACAAATGCCCAATTATAAGCAGTTAAATACAGATACACTGTCCCCATATGCTAAAACAACCGAGAATTTAATAAAATAACAATAAGAAGCGATAGCGTCTCACCACAAAGTTCAATAAAAATAACGAAAAAAAGTTTATAAGTTATGTAGATTTAGTAGAAAAGGAAGGAATAATGTTGTAGTATAATGATGTAGTATAATGTGGGCGATTGCAATAATTCAGAAGAAAAAAAACACACGGAATAGACAATCCTAGCTTTTGCAACTGCGAATATGAACTATTTCTTTCAATGGCATAGACTGCGCATGTTCTATGTGAGCCCAAAGAAGAAAGCATTCACTCAACATCAGCCAAAACCAGTCATAAAAATTCAATGGGTTATTTCAACCAAAGTTACGACAATTACCATTCAATTAAACCATATAAGAGAAATACTAAAGACCGAACAATATGTAATAGGAAAATTTCAAGGGTTAATTAAATGAAACGACAAAGTTATATTGGGGGGTGTAGAGGATGAAGTGATATATATCTAACGGTATGGTGAAGGAAAGTCAACGAAAAGAAAAAGATAGCTAAATTAGGGTAAGTAAAGTTAAACGTGTAAGAAATTATATACTATATGAGAGAAGGAATAAGTAATTAAAGATACTAATTGATGGTGAGAACAAAAGTATTAGGTAAATCGTGAGGAGAATGGGGCATGAAAACTTAATTAGCATTTGGGTCGGCAGAGAATGGCTTAAGGTCTTTAATATGCCACCTGCCTTGGCGTTTTCCTTCAGTATCCTGAAGTTCGTAGATAAGGGGACTAATAACACGTGTGACTTTACAAAGAATGAATTTAGGGGCCAATTTTGAAGAAAATTTCTTAGATGCATCCGATAAGACATAGTTCATTTTCCACACTTGTTCGCCTAAGGCAAAGGAAATATTTCGCTTACGCAAGTTATAATGGTCCTTGCTCTTTTCGTAAGCTTTTAACAAATTTTTTCTAACGTCGTTAAAGATAGAAGGTAGTGACTGTTGGTCCTTGTCCCAACGTACTTTATCGTTAAATTCAATTACGTTAGTATCGTCAGGCACTAAACCATAGTAACTCCCATCGATTGGGGTATATCTTCCAAAAACAAGAAAAGACGGAGTGAATTGGGTTGCTTCGTGTTTAGATGTACGCAAAGCTTGGGCAATTTCAAAGATATGTTCATCCCATGTAGTATGGTCTGAATCAATATAAGAAGAGATAGCGGTAATTAAAACTCGATTTACTCTCTCGGTAGGGTTTACTTGGGGGTGATATTTTGCGTTAAACCAAATTTTTTGTACTTTGTAACTTTTAACGAAATTCTGAAAATCTTTAGAGATAAATTGTGCACCATTGTCACAAAGAATAATCTGGGGGACACCAAAGATAAGAAAGACATTCTGTTCTAGGAATTTAATTATTGCTGCGGAGGTAGCTTTACGTAAGGGTTGTACCATAACAAATTTAGAAAACCAATCGGTAACGACTAAAAGATATTGATTGCCTCTTTTCGATCGGGGGAGAGGTCCTAATAAGTCAAGCGATATTAATTGAAAGGGATAAGATACACGTTTAAAGTTACCCATTAAACCAGGGCGAGCATCTTGCGAACTTTTATGAGAACCACAAATTTTGCAGCTTTTAATGTAGCGACAAACAGATTGCTTAAGTGTGGGCCAGTAATACAATTCAGATATTTTCGCGAGAGTTTTTGTAACACCAAGGTGTGCAGCTAAGGGGTCGTCGTGACATAATTTGAGCACCTCACTGCGATTTGCAGTGGGCACAACGAGTTTCCATTCAGGTATATTCGATATTTTATGTGGGGACGAGGATACAAATTTATACAGTCTATTATTAGTTACTCGAAAGGTAGGAAATTTGTCGGGATTATCGGAAACTTTTTTTATCATATTGAGGTACCAGGTATCCAGAATTAAATTTGGAAGGTTAAGAGAAAAAACATCTCGAGATAACGCATCAGGTACGATATTTAATTTGCCAGGCCTATGCCTAACGTCGAAAGTAAATTGAGATATACGCAAGTTCCATCTTGCCAAACGACCTGCGGGTTGTTTCAAGTTATTAAGCCAAGTGAGTGCTGCACAATCAGTGATTACGGTAAAGTGTGTACCTTCGACATATCCTCTAAATTTCTCGATGCCAAAGATAACGCCCAATAGTTCTCGTTCAGTAGCAGAGTATTTTTGTTCGGCAGAAGTTAAGGCACGGCTCGCATAAGCGATTGGATGTTCTAAACCATTGCTTACCTGGAATAACATTGCACCTAACCCAGTAAGTGAGGCATCGGTTTGTATATAAAACTTATCATCGAAATTTGGAGAGATTAAGATAGGTGCTGAAGTGATTAGTGTTTTAATTTGTTCGAAAGCCTGTTGAGATTCTAAATTCCACTCGATAGTTTGGGATTTCTTTTATTTTAATTAAAGCAGTAATGGGTGCAGATATAGTTGAAAGGTTTGGTAGAAAAATGCGATAGTAGCTAATCATTCCTATCAAACGTTTGATTTCGGTAACAGTTTTTGGTGTTTTAAATTTAGTAATAGCATCAACTTTAGCGGGATCTGCTCGTAAGCCTGTTCCATCGATAATAAAACCAAGAAATGTAAGGGATGAACGACAAAATTGAGACTTTTCCCAGTTTATCTTAAAACCTGCTGCATTTAAACGTTCTGCAACTTCATCTAATGTGGCGATATGTTCATCGAAAGAACTTGAGATAACTAAGATATCATCTAAAAATACAAAGGCACGTTCTTGATGTAAGATAGGACCTAACGTTTGATCCATAGTACGTTGTAAAGTTTGTGGAGCGTTACAGAGACCAAATGGCAAAAAATTATATTCGAAAAGACCTCGGCCTGGGACACAAAAAGCAGTTTTTTGACGAGAAGATAAGTCAAGAGGTATCTGATAAAAAGCTTGTCTTAGGTCGATAGATGAGATAAATTTTGCGTTACGAAGCCTGCTCAAAATTGAGTCAGTTCTAGGTAAAGGGTAAGCGTCTGGAACAGTAACAGAATTTAGCTTCCTGCCATCAAAACAAACACGCCATTCATCATTCTTTTTCCAAACTAGTAATACGGGAGAGGTCCACGGTGAATTTGAAGGAGAGATAACACCAGATACTAACATTTTGTCTATTTCCGCATGTAAATGCTTTTGTAAGGCAGGCGATAAGGGATATTGACGTTGCTTAAAGGGAAGGGCATCACCTGTAGAGATAACGTGTGTTGCCGTTGTAACGCAACCCAGTTCGGAGGTATTAAGTTTGCGAAATTTGTCGATTGTAGCGTTAAGAGTTACATTTTGGGAGTCAGTAAGAGAGATTTTGTTAGATATTCCTGTAGATGCACAGGAGTTCGTTTTAATAGAGGTTTGCCATGAAAAATCCTGAAAGTAAAGTGACAGATTAAAAAGTTTACAGAAATCAACGCCCAGTAGAAAAGGATACGCTAATGCAGGGACAATCAAAAATAAAACGTCACGTTCAAGAGACTCTACACGAATTTTTAACTTAAGGGAACCGGTTACATGTATTTGATTATCGTCAGCTAAATTTATGGAAGTTTTTTCGGGAATAATTTGAATTTTGATATTTTGTTGAGATAATTGATGTAAACCTTCGTTATTTATCAGAGAACATGAAGAACCTGTATCCAGTAAAGCAATTACATTTAAGGAACCAATTGAGATAGATAAGTGTGGACGGTTATCGAAGGGTTTTTTAACAAGTTGTGAAACGGTAGCAGTCTTTTTATGATAAAAGGAATTTACGGTTTGTAACCACTTAGACCACTCGGCTGGAGTAGTGTAGCATAATTCCTCTAATGAAGGTAAGGTATTTTGTACATTAATAGTAGCGGTATTATTATTAGATAAATTTAATGACGGTACAACGTTAGAAGTGGTTTTGTAATTTAAATTTATTGGCGTCTGTGTCCGTTGGATGATTGGTGTTGAGGGCGATTTTGGTTTCTTGAGATATTCACACCCTGATTTAAAATATCTCGACGGGAGTTTCCCGATACGTTAGGATTACAGTTGGTGCAGTTAGATTTGTAGATATTTGAACGACCACAACCATAACAAAAAATATTTCTAGGGTATGTGCAGACAGTATAGCTATGTCCACTTCGTTTGCAGTTCCAACAGGTAAGTGTGTTGTTAGTGACGGTAGAAGGAACGTTAAGTGTAGATACTTTACGGGAAGCTCGAACTTGGCAAGCTAGATCAGGTTCGAGAAGACCAGATAATTCCTCGGGTGGTGGTCGATATTTGTCAATCCTTGACCTCACTTCTTGAAGAGAGCGACATAGGTCTTTAAAATGAGCTAGCGAAGATATGGGCTGTAATGCCAAACGTTCTGAGAAATGGGGGTTTAAATTTCTAAGTAATTGATCGATAATTTCTGATTCGGAAGGTTTTTTGTCGAGTCTGCTATATAAAGCTTCTAATGAGGTAATAAAAGACACAACATTTTCGTCGGGACCTTGAGTTCGGTTTCGGATTTCGTTCCAAAGATCGTTAATGTAGCCATAAGGTAGGAAATCTCGTTTTAAACAGGCAACTAACTCATTCCAGGTAGAAATTTGGTGTCGTATGTTTCTGTACCATATTAATGCTGAGCCTGCGAACAAATCACCAGCTGAGATAAATAGGTCTTGGTCGGTACACCCGCGAGAAATTTTAAAATCGTTAATCCGGTCAAGAAAGGATGATAAAGAAACCTTCGAATCAAACCCTTCAAAGGTGAGACCCCATTTGTATACAGGTATAGGTTTTCCTAATGGTTTAGGTTCGGCAAGCGCAAGATTTGAAAAAGGTAACGATATATCTACGTCTGCGTTAGGATTAAGTCTTTCTAAAAGAATTCCTTCAAGCAATAACACCTCGGACAACAAACTTTGTTTAGCTTGAGTCGCTTGGTCATCGTTATATAAAGATAATGATTCGATACGGTGTTTGACGTGGGTTATTCTTGAAGTCAATCTCCTAATTCGATATTAGTAGCCGCAGGATCTGTTTTGTTTATTATACCCGATATATCATCTAAAGATAATTTAATTTCTGATACGTTGAGTGGCCAATCGCCAACAGGGTTCTTTAAGATAGCAACGCCTTTGGTTTCCTGTGACAAAACAGCCCTAAGTTGAGATCGCCTATCATTCTGATTGCTCGCAGCTATGATACTTCTACATTCCAGCTCGTAGATTAATTCGAGGGATTTTAGATGTGATACGTTCATTATGAATACAATATTCAAGACACGATATAAAAATATGCGATTTTGACGCAGATTAGAAGGTAAAAACACGTTACAGTTACTTTAAGGTAATACGATACGATATTTAGAGGTAAGAACTTGTTAGAACGTCACCGATAACACCAAAGAAACACATTTAAGGTATATGGAAACGAAATCAATGTTCAGTTAAATACATATTTTATAGATAATGACAGACAAGCCTTCCAAAATGGAAAATGGACGCAGAGGATATGTTATTTAACCTATAAGGCAACAACGTATAGTCAAACACTTCTTAAAAGGTATACTAGCAATTTATTTCACTCAAGTGTTTTTTTAAACACAAAATTTTCATGTAAAGGATAAACCATAATGCAATTTTAGAATGTAACATAAAGAACAATGTATTTAAGTTTCAAAAAACGGCCTTTCAAAGTTAAGGAAAGCAACTAAAGATATTTTAATAGGTAATTCTATAATACTGTATTTAAAGACATAAGGTAAGGTAAATACTTACATGAATAAAAATACGTTTCCTTAAGTGAAAAAACTGTTTCAATAACATCTGTTAAAACATTGCATGGTTGTAACTGAAATTAACATAACCTAAAAACAAAGAAGAAACCCCTGAAGTTCATAGCCTGAACAGGTTGAAGGCGCCATCTGTTACACTTCGTTTAACGTTTTATCTGGTCGGTAATGCAGTTAACAAAATGTTACACTTAGATTCTGGTACATTGAAATGGCGATAGATGGCTCTTAAAAGCCGGTAATACAATTACCAAAGTTCATAAGATACACCATTACGTCACTGATAATTTATATTGCGCCATAATTAAGCGAAGTTACATAAAATTAAAACAATAAAAATTAGAGAGTCTACTCACGTGAAGGATCCGGTAACCGGCAGGAAATCACGCCACGGTAGCCTCGGCATCGCTGTTGCTGGTAGAGCTGGACATCCAAATTATCTCGGGGTCATGGGATGCTCCAGGGTCATCTCCGTTCCTATATGCAGTGGAAGACAGGAATAGGTAATTAAGGAAAGATAATCAAGATAAGGAAATCTACATAATAAGATAACACGACACCCCGCACGACTGTTCACTTCAAAGTTCGGCGTAAAAAAGCCACGTTTCCGCGCGAGAACCGCGGAACTCCCTACTCTTTTGTAGCATTGCTATACCCCTATAGGGATAATTCACACTTGCCAATTGCACTAATGTGACGTACCGGAAGCCCCGCCCAGTCTATTTAAATTGTTCCCGCTTCTTGCGTATTTAAAATTATGGCGGGAACTTCCGCACATCAAGAAAACTAACCTAAACAATGTTAAAGTGCAAATTCGGTTTGCACGTAACAACGTTTCTATAAATGATATGAAATGCTTTAGTACACTGTTGTGCTAAAAATTAAACTCAGTATACCTGTAAACATTTATTAGCAACACTAAGGGTATCGAATAAAATTATAATAAATTGGTACATTGAGCTGCAATTTAAACCGAAATACAATTCAGGACCCGTACTCTTTATAATATGTAAAACTTAATAATCATTAACGTGGTCGGTGAATTCAGCTAATCCTTTACCTTTCACCATCAAAACGTCACTCCCCCACTATCGCCGCTTACTTCTAGCCATCGCCGCCTTCCCTCTCTCTTAATTACATATATATATATATATATATATATATATATATATATATATATGATGTGGTTACAGTGGCGCAGAGCACAACACTACCCCCCCTATTAAAATAGTAAGCGGTATCCCCAACAGCGCTATTTTAATACAAATATACCACATAAACAAAAGAAATGAAAATAAGCTAAATCCCCTTAATATAACACTACTATACACTTTTTGCCAAAAATACATCTTACAAAAACTCAGGATTTTCCACAGTATGAAATACCTTAAGATTTTTGATATTTTGTCTGCCCTTATAGCGGCCTTCATTATCTACAAGTTCGTACGAGTTAGGCCCTACAACCCGTTTAACGGTATAAGGCCCCTCGTACAGCAAGAAATTTTTTGCAATACACGCATCTATGGCTGACGACATGGGATGCGTCCGTACAAGAACACGATCCCCCTTCTTGAAAGATGTAGGACCTTTGACCCTTTCCGCCTTTACTTTATATTTGGTTGACTTTGAAATAAGCCGTTCATAGACCAACTGTATAATTTGATCCTGTGACCGTATTGGAAAATGATGCTGCGGAAATTCAATAATTTTTTTAATATTGTTTTCCGTACCTTCACCAAATTGTAAAACTACAGGGGCATACCCTGTAACACTGTGTATGGCCCTATTAAGACACTCCTCTACCATAGTCAAACAACAAGCCCAACGTGTATGCTTGTCGAAGCAATAAGTGCGAAGCAATCTTCCTATTTCTTTATTCACACGCTCTGTTTTGTTGCCCTCTGGGAAATACACTGATGTAAATCGGGCAGAAATATGGTATTGATCCAACTGGGATAACCACAACTTGGATTTGAATTGTGTCCCGTTGTCGGACAGAATTGCTCGGGGGATTTCTACAGTTACAAAATAATCGTTAATGAGACGATTTACAATGGCACGAGCGGTAGGCCTTTTCAGAGAATATAATTTTACAAATCGTGTAAATGCGTCAACAATGACTAAGAGGTAGGTCGCACCCCCCCTTGACCTAGGTAAGGGCCCCATAAGGTCCAGACACACAAGTTCGCCAGGCCCCTTAGGAATAACCGAATTCACCGTTCCTGTCATACCTTTGGAACATTTGGCCTTTTGGCACAGCTCGCATGCCCTCACAACATGTCGAATCTGTTTACACATTTTCGGCCAATACCACAGTTCCCTTAGGTGAGCATATACCTTCTTGTAGCCGAAATGGCCCCCATCTACATGTTGCTGGAGAATTACACCCTGTATTTGATTACGCGGCACACATAGTCTCCAGCCGGGCGAATTAACGTCACCCTTTTTAAATAAAATTCCCTTATGTATTTGAAACCATTTAAATGCTCTCTGTCCTTCACTACAATACTCATCTCCCTCCAATAACTTCATTATTTTACTAATCCACAATTCCTTCCTTTGGTCCTGGCATATTGTTTTGAGATTATTTTTTAATTGTCGAAATTCTTGCGTTAATTGCATGAATGCTACCCCCAAGGTTAATTCCTTACAATCTACTACGCCCTTCCCAATTTTTTTTATTGGATACCTAGATAACGTGTCCGCTAACACATTGTCCTTTCCTGGACAATACTGTATATGAAAGTCGAACTCTTGAGCATAAAGTGCCCATCGAGCAAGCCTTCCCGTAGTTAACCTCATCGTCAGCAAAAAGGATAATGCCTTATGATCCGTGATAATTATTAAACTTTGACCCAGCACTAATGTGCGCCATTGCTTTAGTGCAAAAATAACCGCGAGAGCTTCCTTTTCGGTAACTTTATAGCGCAGTTCAGCCCCCCTCAACACTCGACTTGCAAATGCAATAATTTGGTGATTATTATCACTGTTTAATTGGTACAGAACTGCACCTACCGCCTGGTCTGAACTATCAGATTGAATATAAAAACATTTATTGAAATCTGGGTGTACCACAGTAGTAACTTGTAGAAAAGCTTCCTTAACATTCTTGAATGCAATCACGCATTCGTTATCCCATTCCCATTTACAATTCTTTTTAAGTAATTTGAGTAACGGGACGGTAAGTCCAGCAAAGTTATCGCAAAATCTGCGTTCATAGTTTACAAATCCTAGGAAAGCTCTCAGTTCCCGGATATTTCGTGGTACAGGAAACTTCTGGATACTCTCAATGCGTTTTGGATTTATACGAATACCCGTGCTTGATATAATGTGCCCTAAAAACTCGACTTCGTGCTGATCAAAATGCGACTTTTGTAATTTAATAGTAAGATTACTTTCTAAAAATCTCCGAAATACCGTCTCAAGGTGAATTAAATGATCCTCGGGAGAGGCTGAAAAAACAAGGAGGTCATCGACATAATTCAAAACAAACCCCTCAAATTCAGGTCCTAGGATTTTGCTTAAGCACCGGATAAAACTGGCAACTGATGTAGAGAGTCCAAATGGAAGAACATTAAAACAGTATGTGGTGTTTTCATATAAAAATCCCGTATATTGGCGGTGTTCCTTTTTAATCGGAATTTGCCAATATGACGCTGTCATGTCTAATGTCGAAACTACTTGACCCCTACCAAATTTAGCCAGCAACTCTTCGGGTGAAGGAGGCAATACATGATCTTTAAGCATGCGGGAATTTAAAAAGCGGGCATCTAAACATACCCTTGGGGTTTTGTCTTTTTTTTGTACCGTTACTAACGGAGATATGTATTCTGACTTACAGGGAGCGATAACTTCTTCATCTAACATTGTTTGCATTTGTTTTTTAACTTTTTCCCGGTAAGCAAATGGGATAGGGTAGGACCTCTTAAAGAATGGGGTTTCATTCCGCATAATAATTTCATGTTCATAGACATTAGTTTTTCCAGGCGTCTCTGAAAAAACCTGGTTATTAGACTGTAATAGCTCATACAATTGTGCCTTTTGTTTGTCATTAAAGGTTTGAGCCGACCAGGCTGCTTCCCTTAGTTCTTCATCAGAATACCTGTGACGAGAATTCCTTTTAATTTGATGAATTAAATTTATAGAAACCCTTTTAGTTGGCCACTCGTCCTCCAAAAATTTTAAATTTAATTGTTCTTCCGGTAAAAGAAGAGACATACTATAAAAATCAATTTTTGCATTTACTTGTTTTAGCCAGTCGCTACCTAGAATTATTTTTTGATTGAGTTTTGGTACTACTATACAAGGAACATCGAAAGTAGAATCATTTATGCTTATAGGCAATAGGATCTGTTCGGATATCTTACTTACCCTACAACCAACGGCTACCGACACGGTAACATTTGATACAGGTAACGCTGGTATTTGGATTTGGTTTTGTAATTCTTTAAGATAAATTTCTGATACTGCACATACCTGACTGCCAGTATCGATTAAAGCATTCACGGGGTTTTCATTTACATATACTTTTATTATAGGTGACACTTGACTGTAATTTGGGGTGTCCTCCGCTTCGCTTAACAGTTCACTTGGATCCAAATTAATATGTTTATTTAAATATCGAATTTCCCTATTATTATCGTGGTTGGCCATTTCCCTATTATCTGTACTACGCCAGTTTTCTCTTTCGTTAACATTATTACTAGAAGATTCCCGCATCATGATTACACCCCCTATGATTTACAACCCTTCGATCTTCGTAACCCCTTCGTGGTGTCATACTGTATCTATCTTTCGAAATGTATGTTGCATCAATTTTCCGTAAAAAAGATTCCAACTCAGTTGTATTGCCGATACCCTGTATTACAATCCCCCTTTGAATTTCTGGATTAAAATGTGTTGTTAACCATTTGACTAATACCTCTTCGTCGACTCGCTCCGATAAAAATTCTACCTGCCCGGATAATTTTAAAACGTAATCAGCCCGGCTACCAGTTTTGTATTGCCCATATTTAAGCTCGTAGAATAGTTCACACTCACTATCCGCGTTCCAATATCGATGTTTAAATTGCTTTTCGAAATCACCGAAGTCTGTAAATGAATTTTCGCGAGCAGCCGCCCAATCTGCTGCTGCCGCCTTTAATCCTAACATCGCGAGGTTAAGTTTCGCATTGTTAGGCACTCCTGCCTCTATAAATAATTGTTTTAATTTTTTCAAAAATTTGATGGGGTGTATTTGACCCCCTGGTTGGAAAACGAGCTCGTTGCCCCCCAAGTCTCGCCATAGTGATATATAATTTCTATTTTCCGGTTTAACTAAAATATCTGAAGGAACTATTTGAACGCTAACGGGCGACTTACTTCTTTGGGAACTTTCCCTTACTGTTTCTGCCAAATCCGATATACTACCTTGCATTTTAAGCATATTGTGTGTTAAATGAACCATTAAACTTTGTAAATCAGTCATATCCATGGATTCTCCTGAGCCTTTGTTACCCTCCATTATTATTTAATTTTTTACTACCAAAGTGCGGGTACTTTTCCACTATCGCGACTCCTACTTCAATTGTAAACAATGTAAGACAGTGTAATACAGCATACACGCCACATGTGTTATAACCTGACTTTTTATCTTCTAACCTGGTCGGTCTAGAACTTCATACTCGTTTTGCACTTGAGATAGCGTCTATCCTTGTTGTACTCCCAACATAACCATCTTGCTTGTTTCCTACTAAAAGGCCTGTTTAAATTATAATGCTTTGGATGGACCAGCTGTTTGCTTGCAAGCAAAGTGACCTTTCTTCACCCCAATTCCAATATTTATTTCGTATATTTACGATGATCTTCTGAATTGTGATCTGCAACTCGCCTTTGCACCAAGCCCCGTTGGACGTCAATTTGTGTTGTGCTAAAAATGAAACTCAGTATACCTGTAAACATTTATTAGCAACACTAAGGGTATCGAATAAAATTATAATAAATTGGTACATTGAGCTGCAATTTAAACCGAAATACAATTCAGGACCCGTACTCTTTATAATATGTAAAACTTAATAATCATTAACGTGGTCGGTGAATTCAGCTAATCCTTCACCTTTCACCATCAAAACGTCACTCCCCCACTATCGCCGCTTACTTCTAGCCATCGCCGCCTTCCCTCTCTCTTAATTACATATATATATATATATATATATGATGTGGTTACAGTGGCGCAGAGCACAACAACACCTACACTAATTGCCTACCAAGTTTCAAGAGCGCAGGTATTACAAAAGCTACAAAAAAATTTTTAATTTGCTTAAGTTGCCCTTACTCAAATTCCAAAAAATTTGTGAACTGGGGCAAACACGTTTCTGTAAATAGTACGTGTTGTTTTAGTACACCTATAATAGCTGCCTACAAAGTTTCAAAAGCGCAAGTAGTACAGAAGCTAAGAAAAATTGTTTTTAATTTTCTTATGGTATCATTACACAAATTCCAAAAAAGTTAGTGAACCGGAACACGTTTCTGTAAAAGGTATGTGCTGTTTTGATACACCTACACGAGCTTCCTATCAAGTCTCAAAGCGCAGGTCTTACAGAAGCTAAGAAAAAAATTCTTTAATTTTCTTATGGTATCATTACGCAAATTCCAAAAAAATTAGTGAACCAGGGCGAACACGTTTCTGTAAAAAGTATGTGTTGTTTTGGTACACCTATACTAGCTTTCTACCAAGTTTCAAGAGCGCAGATCTTACAGAAGCTAAGAAAAAAATTTTTAATTTGCTTAAGTTGTCCTTATGCAAATTCCAAAAAATTTGTGAACTGGGGTAAACACGTTTCTGTTAATAGTACGTGTTGTTTTGGTACACCTATACTAGCTGCCTACCAAGTTCCAAGAGGGCAAGTAGTACAGAAGCTAAGAAAACTTGTTTTTAATTATCTTATGGTATCATTAAGTAAATTCTAAAAAAGTTAGTGAACCGGAACACGTTTCTGTAAAAGGTATGTACTGTTTTGATACACCTACACGAGCTTCCTATCAAGTCTCAAAGCGCAGGTCTTACAGAAGCTAAGAAAAAAATTCTTTAATTTTCTTATGGTATCATTACGCAAATTCCAAAAAAATTAGTGAACCAGGGCGAACACGTTTCTGTAAAAAGTATGTGTTGTTTTGGTACACCTACACTAGCTTTCTGCCAAGTTTCAAGAGCGCAGATCTTACAGAAGCTAAGAAAATTTTTTTTAATTTGCTTAAGTTGTCCTTTTCGCAAATTCCAAAAAATTTGTGAACTGGGGTAAACACGTTTCTGTAAATAGTACGTGTTGTTTTAGTACACCTATACTAGCTGCCTACCAAGTTTCAAGAGGGCAAGTAGTACAGAAGCTAAGAAAAATTGTTTTTAATTTTCTTATGGTATCATTACGTAAATTCTAAAAAAGTTAGTGAAGCGGAATACGTTTCTGTAAAAGGTATGTTTTGTTTTGATACGCCTACACGAGCTTCCTATCAAGTCTCAAAGCGCAGGTCTTACAGAAGCTAAGAAAAAAATTCTTTAATTTTCTTATGGTATCATTACGCAAATTCCAAAAAAGTTAGTGAACCGGGGTGAAGACGTGTCTGTAAATGGTATGTGTTGTTTTGGTACACCTACACTAGCTTTCTACCAAGTTTCTAGAACGCAGGTCTTACAGAAGCTAAGAAAAATTGTTTTTAATTTTCTTATGGTGTCATTACACAAAATCCAAAAAATTTGTGAACCGCGGTGAACACATTTCTGTAAATGGTATGTGTTGTTTTAATACATCTACACTAGCTGCCTACCAAGTTTCAAGAGCGCAAGTCTTACAGAAGCTAAGAAAATTTTTTTAAAATTTTTTATGGTGTCATTACGCAAATTCCAAAAAATTTGTGAACCGGGTCGAACATATTTCTGTAAAAGTATGTGTTGTTTTAGTATACCTAAATTAGCTGTCTAAGAAGTTTTAAGAGCGCAGGTTTTACACAAGTTAAGAAAATGACATAAATCTCAATTTAAAAGAACAAGTGCTTAAAATATACACGTAAGAATAATATAGGAATCCCAAAGTTATTTAGTTTGAACCACCCTAATACTTAAAATGCGTAAAGATAATTGGGTCAATATAAGAAACATAATTGAACAATAGAAATGCTTGTTCCGTTCATTAGGCGTGGTTTTGTAGTGATGGAGATTGGTAGGTGTATCCATATTTAGCGGCCGGTAGTTAGTGGCCGCTAGCTTCACTAACGTGTTTGGTAGAGATAGTAATTTTCAAAATCCGTTCTTAAGAAAAATATGTTACCTACGTAAGTGTATGCTAATTACTGACAAATTTTGAAAAGCGAAGGTCGTATATAAGATATTAAAAAAAATGTTTTTTAGTAAAACTTGTACCGTGTTCCATAATTGTTTGACAGAAGTAGTATATTCCAAAATCCGTTCTTACAAAAAATATATTTTGTTTTGGAGGACCTAAGCTAATTGCTGAAAATTTTTAAAAAGCGGAAGTCTTATGTAAGGTATGAAAAAACCCTTTTTAGTGATACTATCGAACCATATTATATAAGTGTTCGGCAGAGGAGTAAATTTTAAAATCCATTTTTAGGAATATTATATGTTGTATTGGAGGGCCTAAGATAATTACTTATCAATTTTATATATTCAGTATGGAGGATATTCAAAAGATGCTGTTATGTTAGCAAAGTTCTAGGTACGTTTCTTCAAAATATGTTATGTAGAAACGTGTGACTTTATTTGGAAAAATTATTTTATATATGTTTGAAAATTTAAAAAAAAAAAGTTAATTTTGATTGTAATGTTGGACTTTATGTGTACTTATGCATAAAATATTTCTTTCTGCAAGGTAAATAACAAATTTTAATAAAATAATTACTTTCTGCCGATATTATTCATTTATTGTCATATATAGGTACTGCAGAATGATATTTCTGTGATTGAAAAATTGAAAGGATATTAATAATCCATAAAAAATATAAAGCAAACTGAAATAACGTGTAAAATGTACTGATTAATAGATGTAACCTATAATGCATGCAGAGGGTAGTAGGCGTGGCCTTACAGAGAGGAGGCGTGTTCAAATTTAGCGACCGTTTCGCAACGGCCGGTAACTTCACTGATGTGAAAAACAATGTCCTTTTTATTCATTTTTTTCATCCACATGGTTCAAGAACCTCTTTTCAAGCCTCTAATAGTGACAAAGTGTGGGTGCCAATCAGTAGGATCCTACAGAAACTGACGCCGACAGAATTTACAACTGCTACAGGTAGTAGCTTCAATATCGGCGAAAAACTGTGTACAGCGATTAGTCAACTTTTTACAACAATTTGTTAAAAACAGTTATGAAATGACAGTATATAACATAACTATCTTTTGTTAAGATTGGGAATTATAAATAAGTTAAAACAAATGCTTAATGTCACTAAAATGTTGTTATTTATAATTTTACTACAAAAAATGTAATAACTTCACTTTATAGCGCTTCTTAAAATTGCAGCGATTTTTTAAAATCAGTAACTCAAAAACTAATGAAGTCTCAATGATGAAATTTTAACAGCCTATTACAACGCAATTAAACAATGTTTTGCAAAAATGTTGAATTTTTCAAGTGTGTTCCTTCTGAGATATTTGAGATTGAAAATACTCCAATTCGGACAAATCGCAATATTCAAAGACCCATTAAGAAAAGGGAATGTGACTCTATGGTTTGAAACTTTTTTAAGAAGTAGTACACCATAAAGGCTCTATTCAAAAGTGAAGATTTTTGTTTTGAAAATCTTAACATTTGCCTTTTTTTGTTTATTTACAATTAGTACGCCTAAATATACATTAACATAGAATGGTAAACTTTCTGTGCTCTTCGATATGATTTGAACTCAGTATCTTAAAAAACAAAGAAGCTATGGGGTTCAAGCAAACCTCTGTAAATTACAAAAATATGCTAACGCACCTGTACAAAATGGTCACTGTAAAAAAATGAACATCTAAAAACTTAGCGAGTACCTATTTTCAACTCTCTGAATACAGTACAAACATGCTTTGAAATGTGTCAATAATTTGACCATTTCTACTGTTTGACGATTTTGTGTAACACCCTCTAAAAGCACAAAATGTGCCACCTTTTTCATTTCTCCATCCAAATTCATTGTTAAACGCTAAAAAAACAATACCTACAGAAATACGATCAAAATATAAAGTTAAGTTAACCAGAAGAAAATATAAGGTTGATTAGAAAACTCAGTGAACTCTACACCAACTGGAATGGCTTCGTTCATATACGAAAGACACGCGAACTGTTTCAGGAGCAACGAGTGAGACAGAATGATGTGTAGATGTATTTGCATCGTTGTTTTATATATGCAGTTAAATGGGCGATTGTAGACATCATTAACATTTTATTCAAATACAATTACATTAATTGTTTCTACCTGATACATTTTAACTGCAAGCGAGACTATAATAGTGTGTTTAGTTGTTCCAACATCTAGGTATGTATAGAATAGTTTGTATCTTCAGTTATTATCGTATATAAAGTTGAAGTCGTGATGCTGCAGCGTACCTGAGTGTAAAACAGTGAAATCGTTTTTTAGTGTTACTTTTCAACTCGATTGTATCATTATGGTGATTAGCAGTGTAGCTTTCGGATGCAACAATCTTCAGGATGCAAGAAACCCGATTTCTTTTCTTCAGTAAGTTTCTCTGTTTATATCATAACTTAGTAAAAATACTTTTTGCAAATCTGCAAATCTTTTACTATTTCAATTGAATCTACAAATATTAAAGATAAATGTTATTGGTTTCAAAATTATGCTTTTTCATTATATTAAAACCAAATAAAGTCATTAGAAAAAGACAGGTTATGCCTTCCTATATACCTAGTGTTAGAGAGATAGGAAAATATGTCCAGTTGAGGGTTACCCGAAATTTTAAAGATGCCTCGCTTTTTTATCATTTCGTGGCCCTTCCAGTTCATATAGTTCGCTGAGAAAACCACTTATTTAGAAATGCGCACAGAAAAACAATTACGCGGGAAACGTTACCGTCGCATCTGCAACAGGTGGATAATCTGAGATATAACAGCTTGTTGAACAAAGTTTGTATTGTACAGTAGTAATATGATTATTATAAAACATTAATTTGCTTCAGTTACTAGTACGCTTTCTGTGGTAAAGGCAAAAATTATGAAACACTATTTAGGTCTAAAATGGCGGATGGGTATGTGTTACTGTCATGTAGTGGTTTGCCGCAAACCATTTGCTTTATACTATAGAATTAATCAATGCAAACAGTTTCTGCCTTATATTAATTTTACAGCTCAATTGAAATAAAAACATATTAGTGCATACCTTCATTATGCTCTCCTTTCAATACCACATCTGAATTGTCAGCCATAACTTGATGCCTTTCTTAATTAGAAGAGTGGGGCCCTTCAATGGCTTCAAACTCAGCACTGATTATTACCTTCAATAGGATAATTAGGATTCACATCTATTTTAAATGCATTTGATGATTTACACAAACGGTGAAAAAGCACGACGCTTGCATAGAGAATTAAAGCATGAACGCGCTCAATTTGACCAAACTACAAAATTCTATCTCACTTCAATATATAGATTGCATTGTTACAACCGTTTATCCGTAAGTGTGTAAAACTTACTGAGAGGGCGCAAAACGCAATCAAATATTAAACTCCAAGAGTTCAGGCGCATATTATCAAATGACAGCACTTGTTTTGAAACAAGGTATTTAAAGTATTACACAAGTCTTTGACCAATCAGCTATCACACAGGCACGTCACCCAGCGTGCAAATCTAAAATGTTTGTTATAAATTCATCATGAGCATCGATTGTGATTTGATTTAAAACTTTTAAATTAAGAAAATTGTGTTAGTCAATGATGTAGGAATATATGTTTTATCGTGTACATTTAACATTCCAGTTGCTATTAAAATTTAAAGTCGATTTTTAGCCTAATCTTTATAAAAAATAAATATTTATTCCCATAATATTAATATGATAACTTCATGTTAGCATCAAATCTAGCTGTTCGTTAGATTATCAAACGACGTAAAAATTGTATAGGGGTGTTAGAATCTGCCTATGGAATACATAAAAGACAAAAGTATATAAATTACATCAAACTTTCTAAGTTTTAGCTACGTATTCTAAAAACAGACCTTCAACTATTTGCATCTATTTTTTCTTTTCTACCTATTTCGAACGCTCAGGCAGAATTGTTTGTAATTCGGTCGAAGAAAACAGTAAAAGTGACGGTACCGCTAAATTGAATTAACAATTATGTAAAGATCTAATTTTATAAATTTTAATTTATCCTGAATATCTGTGAAATAAAGCATATAATTAGAAAACAATAGAAGAGAATCAAGTCGAATATAAGCTGTTGTGAGAATTGCAGGGAACTGTGTAAGCTAGCTCAGAACATAAATAAGCTGAGGTACAAGTCCAACCAGTATCAAAACGTAAAACCCAGTGACGAAAAAATAAGTGCTCTTAAATCTGATCATTATTATAAACAACCACAGGTGTTAGTTGTGAAATATTTTTAACTAATGCTGATTGTGCGAAAGAATAAATTGGAAAAACTATTAATTCGACAAAGGTTCAAGTGCTGGGGGAACTTGGCAGCCAAAGGCTGCTTACCCCCCTGCACATACCACTAAATATCAGGAAAATAGGGTATAAACTGTTAAACAATAGAAGGTAACCGAATTGCATTAAACAAGAAAAAACAGCAGCTATGTTCAAAGACAATGAACATAAATACAAGAAGAAAACTGTTCAAAGCATAGTGTGGAGCACAGCACAGTACGTTTATGAAATAGAAGCAGTAAGAAAAGCAGACAGAAAGAGATAGAAGCCTTCTGAAATGTTGTGCTTCAGATGTATGAAGATGGTAGCATGGACAGACAAAGTTAATAACAAATTGGTTGTGGAAATAGTAGAGGAATAAAGATATCTGTAGAAAACAAAAAAAATAGGAGAAATAGAAGGACAGAATACGTTCTAAGGCATTTCTGGGGAATAGTACGGGATATATTACAAGCAGAGATAGGAAAAGATAGGTAGGGGTAGACCGAGATCAGACTTTCGCACACAGATAGGGATAGACGCAGACTGAGCAAATTTCAGGAAAATGTGTAGGTTAGTTCAGACTAGGAAACAATGAGGGTACGCGTCCAACCAGTTCAATCCCTACAATTTTCTGAATTATTGGGAAAGGAAAAGTAAAGAACCTTTTCTTCACTTTCATTGTGCTTTTTCAAATTATTTCTACAAATAGGTACATTGTAAATTTGTCACCTCGCATTTGCAAGAGAGTAATGATTTTATACCTAAATAGAAACTATAAGTAATTTTTATTACATCTGAAAATTCAATTGCAAAATTCTAGTGCTTAAATCATATATTGGTCAGAATAATGCACTAAACCAATGGAGTTTACTTGAATCATGTATTTAAATTGATGTTTAATGCCTTGAAAATATTATATTTGTCATACAACAAAAATATAACAACCCAAGAGGTCTAAAGTAATCATCTTAATAATAGCCCCGAACAAAAACCCTAATACTTAGTAACAATTCTACAGCGCAACTGGAGACATTGACAAAGGATAGGCATAGGAAATGTTCACCGTAGTCCCGTCCATGACGACAAAAAATATCAATCTCGGCTGTTGCGTGTTTAACATTGAGAATAATGCCTTGGTTATATAATTATAAATTTTGTTTTGAAACAGTTTTTATTTTAACTATGGAATAATTTAAATATAATATCAAAATTATGGAAATATGGAAACCACTTCAGTTTGGTGAGGGTTATAAAGTTCAGAATTTAAGCATTTTACCTATTTTGGTAGGTTAGAAAATGATAAATGAAAACTATCCATATTTACAATTACTTTTTATGTAGATAAAAGCTTGGTATAGTCGAAATCAGGAAAGAATGAATGCACGTCATTAATTTCTGATTCAATCCAAGATATACATCCTCATATACAATGGGCGTATTTAACATGTAAGAAAAAGAAAAAATACAAGTAGCACGTGTTTCGAGCAAAGTAGCTTAGTAACGACTTACGCTGTGGAGTTTATGATATATAAATATATACGTAAAGAATGGGAACAGTAAACTGTCGCATGTCCTAATGAAGTCCATAAGTTGATTTGTGCGGTTTTTTAACACATGCCATTTTTAATACAACATAACCTAACATATCCATAACTTATAACTGTGCCTTTATATTTGGGTTTGCTTTTATATTTTGTTGTTTTCATTATATTATTTTCGATTTCCAATGGGAATATTTCTTGAAATCTTTATTAAACAGTCAATTGATTAATCTTGATGCATACGAATACGGTTGATGACGTGCATTCATTCTTTCCTGATTTCGACTATATAGTCAGATCCAGTTAAGCTGACCGATGACGCATCTTGTTAAAGCATATGCATCAAAGCAATCAGAACGTATTTTTAGCATTCGGATTAGTTCAGTTGTTTATACAAAATGGCGCATGAAGTTTATATTGTGATAAATGAGCTGAGATGTCCCAGGGCTTTTATAAATGATCTCTTAATTTTTACAAATTATAAGAAATGTTTGTTGGAAATGCAGTTGACAATGGCGTTAACATAAGTATAAAATACATTTTTCTTTTATAAAAATTATCCCAAAAAATTTAAGGTGAATTGGAAGTTTGGAACTGAAATAGACCAACATTTTATTTAGATGAATTGTGTTTAAATGAAGATTTTAATAACATGGAAATGGACAAGTTATTTTCAGGAATGTAGATAAAATCGTGGTATAGAAATGTACAACAGATATTGGATATTTAGGTTTGGAGCATGGTGTCGCAAATAATGTTGGTTTTTGAAAACAAAGTAAATTTTCAAAATATTATATTGTTATTATGTATAAAGACGCGTGTGTTCTAATTGATTCGATAATATCTGAAGACTCATGATTACTGTTGGAATTAAGACTTATTCACACGATTATCAGGGAAAACGTAGTTTCGGGATTATATATTATTCCTGTTTTAAATGGTTAACAATCATGGTTGTACATATATAAGTGTATTTGTAAATATTTAATTTTTATTTAATCAAATTTAGTATTAAACAAACAAAACGGTGTTGTATTATTTTACTGTACTATTTCTCTACTATTTTAAGATAAGTATAAGTTTTCTTAAACTAGTTAATTTGAAATTATATATGCCGGCAGTAACAAGCTCTTTTTGGAGTGTTTTGCAGGTACATGAAATTCTAAAAATATAAAAATCATTTACTAATTACAATTAATTTTCATATTACTTTTGGAGTGCATCTCATAAATTTTACGTTTAACTGCATCAGTTATTTACCTTTTATAATGTGTAAGAAATCCTTTTAGTTTTGAAAAAAAAGCTTTTATATTTGCGATTTGAGCTAAATGTAAAAACAACAAAAATACAAGAACTATGTGAAAAGATAACAAAAAGTGATAGGAAACTAAAATTATTTATAAGTTATAATAATACATAAATATTAGTTATAATAGACATACGTTTTGATGCTGCCATACTAATCTTTAAAAGACGTACTTCTTTCCTATCCATCCTGTTTTAGCGCAGAGTAGTTACATATACTGACAAAGACAATGCAGTTTTCATTATCATTTCTAATAATGTACCGCGGTGAGTCATAGATCAGCTTAAATGGTTTTGGCTATATAGTAGAAACCAGGAAAGAAGTCCTCTACGTCATAGGTGCATAATTCAATTCAAAACATACGTTTAAGATTATTTAAAAGCTTAACTAATATGTATGATAAAGATAGTAATACGATTTGTACGTGTTTTAAAGAACGACATACGTGAACACGTTCATCTGAGAAAACGACAGAGAAGAGTATGTGTCCGTATGTTTTGAACTTAATGTTAATTTTTTCGCAAAGCACGGTTGCCAAAGTTATCATACGGAGAAACATTTCAATGCAGCTGCCGTAAATAGTTTATATTGCAGTTATTGTGCGTTTCTATTCAGATCAATATATGTAACTCAATTTATGAGAATGAGTTTTATTTCAACTGAATTCATTAAACTCGTAAAGCAAGCGGACGTCAATTTAAAAATAGTTAAAGCAACTACCTCTATGAAAATAAAATATTATTGGCAACCATGCTTCATTACGGTTTGCAGATAGGCGAAGCTGACGGAAACTTCCGAATCGGAATATTTATTGGGTATTAAAATTTTCAACTTAATTCGTACGAATACAAGTGATGACGCACACGACTACTTTCAAGGGTTTCGACTATATTATCTGATTGCCTATAGTCTTTGCAATTTCTAAATAGACCTGCGTTATTATAAGCGACGTTGCCACTACCAAAATCTTATTGCGCATGACTATATTAGCGCCATCGGTAGAATACAGAGATTAAAAATATTTAATAGCAGATGACGAATGTTATTCGTTACTTTTTAAAAAAGTATTTTTTAGGATAAATTTCTATCGACAATATTGCAGATTAAAGTAATTAATTAACAATATATTTTATATACTTTTTTATTTTTACCACTGGCATATTTTAAATATAGTTGCGTATTAATAATGTTCCTAATTGTATAGCCATTAGTATATTATACCGGACACGGAATAATAACCACAGTTATTCAAGAGGTTATGTCATTGGAATTATAATTTAAAGGTTTTGATTACACAAATCGAAAAAAGAAAAGGAACAAAAGTACAATTTCATTTGTAGGTAAAATTCTCATTAAATTTGAATAATTAAGATATATCACTTTAAAATAATCTTTTAGATTTTTCTGAAATCATCTACAAAGACTAAAGTTATGTTATATACAATACAAACGAAGGTTTCAACACTTTCAAATCACCCTAGAATTTGTGATGATCATTTCACTTCTGATTATTAGCATGCAACTGGCTTGAATGTCATGTTTTCAAAGCATTTCCAACAACTTAAATAATGTAAAGGATAAAGGCTTTAAATGAACCAATTTAGAATTCTGTTGTTGAAGTATGCCATTATTCAAGAAAAGCATAACTGTTAAAGGATTGTTAATGTTCCCAGTAAAAATCTAAAATTGCAAATTATCTCCATAGTCAGTATCATAAGCTAAAAATGAAAATCTTATAACCAAAAGGTTCAACGACTAATCTTTTGATGGAATTTTTAAAGATATAAACAGCAGTTTGTTAAATATGCAAAAGCATGAAGGGGCAAAAATTTTCAAGAAAATAGGCATTCACTTTATTACTCTTTGAGACCAGGTAACGGAGTAGTTTGAAACAAATAATTCAATATACAATTTACCATTTTTTGTAGATTGGTGTAATATAAAGACTTTGACCTTACCTGTATTTAGCACCTCTAAAGTTTAAGCTAGTGTAGTATTGACCAGTTCGTCGCCAGTGTGTTTATTACATCTATTGAAATTGAAAGCTGATAGGATACTTAAAATCCATTATCCTGAAGATGAATTTGCAGCTCATGTTTTAAAGACAAGTCACTCAAGAATTTAACAAGTATTAAAAGCTTGTAATTTAAAAATAAAATATATATGGTAGTACTTGTTTATTATACATAAAGTTTAAGGTAGTTATAAGTAAATTAGAAGTACATCGTGTAAAAAGTTTTTTTTATTCTAAGTAGCCATGCATTTGGTTGACTAGTTCAATTTGATTGAAAATCTGAATCACTGTCATCACCATCACCAACGTTAATAATCAGAGGTGCATTATCTTCTTGATCACCAATCTTTGATAATTTTTTCTGCATGTTCTATCGAATGTGCCCAAATCTCTGGTGTTATTTTTTCTAATGCTTCTTTCCACATCGGTAAACAGTTTTCAACAGACCTACCATCTCTTCCAGCGTTTTGGTAGTAGTAGCTCTTACTAACACCCCATACATTTTCAATTGCATTGAATATGCAGGGATACGGAGGCAATCTTAACACCTTATGTCCATATTGTTCGGCTAGCAAATCCGCTTTAAAAATCTTTGGCGGTTTATACCTAAAATTTTTAATAAATACTGATATGTTATAAAGCACAAAATATTGACTTACATCATGACAAATTTCAGAAGCTCTGCTTTCAAAGCATTACCATCAAAGGAAATTGTTTGTTTTGTTAGACATTCTGCGATGTCACTTTTTTCCAGGAACTGTTAGGTATTTTGTTTAACACAGTAGAATGATAGGAAGCGTTGTCTAAAACTATTGCAGATGGTGCTTCCAAATTCTTCAATAATTGATTTTCAAACCCATATAAAAATTCTGTTGATTCATTTCTCCGTGGTAATCTGGGTTGTTTGTGGACGAATACAAAATCAATTCTGCCCCATCTATGAAACCATTTACATTTTGAGCATGTAATACTATGTACCTAAAAGATTATTTACATTATTCTGTTTTAAAAGGAAGTATATGACACGAACCTTTTCCCATCAATTCGAGTACTCTTTACAGTTCTTAAATCACTGTCTTGTCAGGAGCGGCTCACGGCACCATTCTGAAAAATCCATGTTTCGTCCACAAACACAAACTGATACAGATTCTTTTCTTTTATTCCCTTGTATGTCTTCAAGAAACGTATCCTTCTATCAACAATATTTGGCGATTCCGTTAGACCTCTCAGTGGGTTATCTTTTTGCCATTTAAATCCTATATTGTGTAGGATTGTATTCAGGGATCGTTTAGAACCATTAAAAAGTTTATCGTGCTTCAGATTCTGCCACAAGGTATGAACAGAAATATGTTCATCTAAAATAAATACATGTAATACTATACTGTAACGGGCTACTACTACCGCGTTTCTTTAATTTAAAACAAGTAATAATAATGGTCTTTATTACTCACTGTTCACAAGTCTAATTAACAGTATATGCCTAATTTATAGATGTTTTCAGTCCACTCAACAATGAAGCACTATTACACTAATGAATTTACAAGCACTGATATCTTCTTAAACTAACTCCTTTACCATAGGTTCATTAACAACACTAGCACAACTATTTGTTTATACACTTCTATTTATTTATGTATACTACAAGCTGCATGTACATTAGACACAGCATATCACATTTATGTAAACTTCTAAAAGCTCAAAACTACTATTACTTTAACACGTTATAATTTATATACGACATTCTAGTATAGACTGACTCTTGCATTCATTAGCGGTCTTATATATACTCTGGATTACAAGGATGACTCATGCTCCTGTAATTTCTAGAAGAATTCTGGAATCCTTGAGAAGACGCTGTGCCCCGAGCGTTTGTATGTTTGACGGGTTGCCTAATAGTGGATCGCAACACTGCCCCCTCTTTAAAACCGTTACGTCTCGTAACTGTAAATCCATCTTGACGCCAATTCGATGACTGGTGACGGTATCGGCAGCTATCTCCTCTGGTGCATCCACCGCGTCGTTGGAAGTAACAGTCAACACTCTTTTCCTGGTCTTGGTAGGCAACCGGTTGATAACAACAAACAAGAACCTGGACGTTGGTTCCTGAAAACTACTTCTAGCATATTTCGGACTATCCTCCAGTCTAAGCGATCCAGTCCACAGCCCAGCTTGGGCACCGCTAGTCTCGTTACTCCATTTTCCATCATCTGCGCCTTAAGATTTAGCAAAGCCTCCCATAGATGTCCATAACTAGGTCTCTGCCATGAAGAATTTTTGGTGACCAGATAGTAAACATAACGATTTTTATCTTGAAGGACCAAAGATTTTCCTACAGTTGGCTGCTGTTGTACTAGTTCATCCCACATCCAAACTTTTCTTGAAAACAACAGCTATTCCCCTTGACATTGCCAAATCTTGAGCTACGCAATGTGCAAGGGAATACTCTTCTGGTGCTCTAAACAGATCTTGCCGTTTTTCAACAACAACGCCAAATCTCGCTTTAGCGGAACCACCATACGCCGCCATAAAGCTCTCAAAATTTACATTTGGCTCATGATTAATAACTTGCCGAACACCATTATCATTATTCGAGTCTTCCTGGTTGTTGCCAGCGTAGGATGTTAAACGGTCAAAGTGTACCACTTTCGGTTTACCACGAGGGGATCTTCTGATCCGGTACACTACATCATTAATCCTTTTTAACACTTCGTACGGCCCTTCCCATTGTCTTTGTAGTTTTGGCGACAATCCACGTTTTCTTTGTGGATTGTACAACCACACTAAATCTCCAGGTTGATAACCACCTTCTTGTGCTCTCGTGTCATATTGTGATTTCATTCGATCGCTTGCTGCCTGAATATTCTTTTGGACGTTTTCGTGAATGCTATTTGATCTTTCACGAAGCTTACTAACGTAATCTTCACCTGCGATCTCTTCCCCAGGTTTAAATCCAAACTGAAGATCACATGGTAGCCGCAATTCACGTCCTAGCATTACGCAAGCGGGCGAGTATCCTGTGCTGTCGTGTACCGAAGATCGGTACGCCAGTAGGAACAAATGTAAATATTGTCCCAGTCTCGTTGATGTTCAGCGACAACTTTGGCCAGGTACTTTCCTAACGTCCTGTTCATTCTTTCAACCATTCCATCCGATTGAGGATGAAGTGGCGTGGTTCTAGTTTTCCTGATTCCAAGATGCTTGCAGACGTTTTGAAACAACGCTGATTCGAAGTTCCGACCTTGATCGGAGTGTAATTCCAACGGAACTCCAAAGCGAGAAAACAACTCCCTCACTAGTACATCTGCAACGGTCTCGGCTTCTTGGTTAGGTATAGCATATGCCTCCGGCCATTTGGTAAAATAATCCATTGCAACCAAGATGTATTTATTCCCTTTCTCTGATTCAGGAAACGGACCAGCTATATCAATGGCTACCCTCTCAAAAGGATTCCCCACGTTATACTGTCTCATTGGGGCTTTCCGTTTTGTGACCGGGCCATTTGCAGAGGCACACAATTCACATTTCCGGCACCACTCCTTCACATCTTCTTTGCAGTTCACCCAATAGAATCTTTCTCTCACTCTTTCGAGAGTTCTTTTCACGCCAAAGTGCCCTCCGGAAATACCGTCGTGCAAGTGCTGCAACACTTCCGGCACTCTGCTTCTCGGCACTATCACTTGAAGCTCTCAGTGCCATCTTCAAATTCCAGGCGTCGTTTCAAGATTCTATTTTCCATCATCAAGGAGTCCCACTGTACCCAGTATGCCTTCAGGCTCCTACTTGAAATACTAATTTCTTCCCAAGCTGGTCGTTGTCCTCTATTTTTCCACTCAATAATACGTCCCAATTCGGCGTCATTCTCCTGGTCTTCTCGCATTCTTTCGGGTTGCCAAGTATCATCGGTTACCGTCATTCTATGGATGACACTTATTTTCTCTTCCATCTTGGAGCAATGATTGCAGTCCACCGGACAAGGTCTCCTTGAAAGAGCGTCTGCATTCCGATGGCTAGTTCCTACACGATGTTCTGTGTCAAAGTCATATTCCTGCAGCCGCTCTATCCACCTTGCCACTTGCCCTTTAGGATTTCGAAACTGCAATAACCATTTCAGGGCAGCATGGTCTGTTCTCAACAGGAATTTGCGGCCGTATAAGTACTTATAAAAGTGCTCTACGGATTTGACGACGGCCAACAGCTCCCTTCTTGTCACACAATAGTTTCTTTCTGGCCGCGACAAGACCTTGCTGAAATACCCAATAACTTTTTCTTGTCCGTCCTGCACTTGAGAAAGAACGCCTCCTATAGCTGTGTTACTGGCATCGGTATCCAACACAAATTTCCCCTCCATCCGTGGATAACTCAAAATAGGTGCTGTAACCAGTAGCCGTTTCAGTTGTTCAAATGCACTGTGGCAGTCGTCATTCCAATCATATTCTTGTCCATCTTCGGTTAATTTCGTTAACGGTTTGGCAATGTTCGCAAACCCCAGTATAAAACGTCGGTAATATGTGCACAATCCTAGGAAACTCCGTAGTTGATGTATATCTGCTGGTGTAGGCCACTCTTGTACCGTTTTTATTTTGTCAGGGTCAGCTCTTATTCCGGTCTCCGAAACGACATGTCCTAGGCATTTCACCTCTTTTCCAAACAGGTGACACTTCTTGGGGCTCAATGTAAGGTTTGCCCCCCGTAATCTTTGGAATATCTCCTCTAGGTTCTTAAGGTGTTCTTCAAAAGACCGCCCTAACACTATTACGTCGTCTAGGTACACCAGACAAGTCTTCCAAGACAGTCCACGCAGTATCGACTCCATCAATCGTTCAAAAGTAGCAGGGGCATTGCATAATCCAAATGGCATGACCTTGAACTGCCATAATCCAGTTCCAATTGTAAAGGCAGTCTTTTCTTTATCGTTTGGCTCCAAGCCCACCTGCCAGTATCCGCTTTTCAAGTCCAAGGTTGAAAACCATTTAGATCCGGATAGGGTATCCAAGGTGTCATCAATTCTGGGCAAAGGATAGCTGTCTTTCTTTGCCACATTGTTAAGCCGCCGGTAGTCTACACAAAACCTTGTCGACCCGTCCTTTTTCTTGACAAGCACTACCGGGGATGCCCATGGACTATTCGAGGGTTCAATCTCTCCCTGTTCTTCCATATCGGTGATAATTTGCTCAGCTTCCTTACGTTTTGCCAAAGGAAGCCGCCTGGGGTGTTGTTTTATCGGTTGCGCATCTCCAGTATTGATCTTGTGTTGCACAACATTCGTCCTTCCTTTCTCACTGTCATCCAGTGCAAACACACCTCGATATCGTCCGACCAGTTCTTTTACCTTGCCCAGTTGGTCGCCATTTAATCCTTGACACGAGGGTATCAACATATCCAGCAATTTCTGTGAGCAACCGTTGGTTGGTTTATTTTTCGTGTCGTCCACACAACGTTTAATATGACATACTGGAATGCAACTTCCCACAATCATGCCTTTCTTCAGGGTCACGGTATGGGGATTAATGTTCAGCACCCTTACTGGTACCATATTTCGAGACTTTACCAACGTTCTTCCAATCAGAAGTCCCTCCTGACCCATTCCCGATTCAGTTGCTTCCATCATGCATACTTGTCCTTCCCGGAGCGTACCATCCGGGCGTCCCATTACTATCATTTCCGCTTTCTCGGGTATTTTCATATCGCAAATCATTCGAACTTGCATCGTCTGGTTACTCTTACCTTGAAATGGAATCTCATCATCATCTATCCGAAGCACATTTTCTTTCATGTTTACATGAAACCCATATTCTCTCATGAGATCCATTCCCAAGATCACTTCTTCTGTAATTTCAGCTACTAACACTCGATGATTAATTAATTTGTCCCCAATTGTCAACATGACGACAGTCTCCCCGTGAGTACAAATTTTCTCACCACTTGCCGTTCGAAGACACACCGATACAGGAAGCACTTTTCCACGACCAACCAAATCTGGTCTCACAATAGTTTTTGTCGCTCCTGTATCCACGAGTAATCGGACACCCTACCATTAATTCTTCCATCGATATAAATGCTGTCCAGACTCCCCATCGACGATGCAGCACGGATGATAATCTCCGGGGCACTACGTTGTGCTGTCGACGTTCGCCCCCTTACGTCGACTTGCTTTAGTTTTCCTGCTGCTCAACCGGTTGTTTTTTTGGTTGAGTACAGAGTCTCTGTATGTGACCAACTTCACCGCAGTTCCAGCATCGCAGACGCCATCGCCGCGGTCGTTGTACTTCCAGCCTTTCTGTCACACGGTTGACTATTTCATCTATGCTGTTCTGAGCTTGACCAGGCTCCTCTAAGGCAGACCGAACTTTGTGACCCATCCTGTGTGATGTCTGCTTAGCTGCTTCAAATTCAAGCGCATGGGCCAGTGCGTCATCCAACATTTTTGGCCGTGCTAGTCTTAGCGCTTGCTGTATTTCGCCATCCTTAACGCCATCCACAAATGTTTGTATAGCCAGTTGTTCGAGGAAACTATCTGGTGCTGTTGGATATGCCAATCTAACTAATCTGGCGATGTCAGCTTCAAATTCTTGCAGGCTTTCACTTGTCTTTTGCGAGCGGTTCTTAACTTGTGCGTGGTAAACCTGTTGAAGGTGAGCGTCTCCATATCTCATCTCAAGCTTCGATGTTAAGAGGCCGTAATCATTCTGCTGGTGATCGGGAATCGTTTGTAAGATGTTAAGAGCTTCCCCCCGTAGGGCCACTATTAGAGAGATAGCCTTCTCTTTGTTGCACCAACCGTTGGCTATTGCAGCAGCTTCAAATTGTTTCAAATATGTGGGCCAAGGTGTTTTACCATCGAATGTAGTTGGTTTTACTTTAAATTTAGACGGAATTGACTCGCTTCTTTCCGTGGTTCTTATTTCTGGAATGTTCTGATTAACAACTTGGCTTGGCAATTCAAGTGGCCGCGTTGTTAGTGAAATCATTTGTTCTTGAAGCCTCATCACATCTTCTTCCATTTTTACCAATTTACTGTCCAACTTTTGCTCAACTGTTTTTACCTGTTCAGTGACATCTTCTTTCAATGCAATGGAGCTTGCTATTAATCTTTGTTCTAACGTGGCCGTCTTTTCATTCAACTCTTCCATTTTCATCGCGTTTTCACTAAACCGTTCTTCTATTTTCTTAGCATTTTCACTTAACCTTTCGGTAAGGTTTGATTCCAGTTCAACTGACCTCACTAAGTTTTCATTTTGTGTCACTTCCCGTTTAGCCGCCGACCTCTCCTCCATTTTCTCAGCATTTTCACTAAGTGTCAATTCTAGTTTAGCCGACCTTTCCTCCATACCGGATTTAAAATCCTTGAGGAAATTCATTAAAGTTTCTGCTTCCATCTTACTTTGACTTCTTGTAGCTGGCATATACAAATTACTTAAATGTCTTTAGACTTGTGTTATAAATTAATCACTATATATCCCACAAATGCCTGACACCAGTGTAACGGGCTACTACTACCGCGTTTCTTTAATTTAAAACAAGTAATAATAATGGTCTTTATTACTCACTGTTCACAAGTCTAATTAACAGTATACGCCTTATTTATAGATGTTTTCAGTCCACTCAACAATGAAGCACTATTACACTAATGAATTTACAAACACTAATATCTTCTTAAACTAACTCCTTTACCATAGGTTCATTAACAACACTAGCACAACTATTTGTTTATACACTTCTATTTATTTATGTATACTACAAGCTGCATGTACATTAGACACAGCATATCACATTTATGTAAACTTCTAAAAGCTCAAAACTACTATTACTTTAACACGTTATAATTTATATACGACATTCTAGTATAGACTGACTCTTGCATTCATTAGCGGTCTTATATATACTCTGGATTACAAGGATGACTCATGCTCCTGTAATTTCTAGAAGAATTCTGGAATCCTTGAGAAGGCGCTGTGCCCCGAGCGTTTGTATGTTTGACGGGTTGCCTAATAGTGGATCGCAACAATACATTAACTTGGGAATGAGTACTTACGATTGTCATATAACCTATAAATCACATTACGAATTCCACTTTTGGTAAATTCATCTACGTCAGTGACAGGCTTTGTGTGGACTCGCTTTTTTGACGTAAATGGTTCATTTTTCGCAATTGTTTGCGAAATCGATTTTACGGTGCCAATACTAAGACCTAGGGCAACCGATACTCTCTAAAAATATGCATAAAAAGTGGTTTTGAAGTAAATAATGAACTAAACTACCTCACGAACCGCTGTTAACAGAATAAACGGTCCACCATTATCCCTTTCTTTTAAAAAAAGTGATTAAACTAGCAACAAGTTGTTTAGCTCTAACGCCTAAACTAAGTCCACTCATTATCTTCGGTGATCATTGTTCGGTGTAACACTAATATGAGTTCTGAAAAGAACTGTTTGCAGCAAAAACTGATCAAATTATGAACGAATAAAAATAAAAAGTGCACGAGATGTAAGAATAACTAAACAACATATAACCTAATAATTAAACGTTAAATCAATTAAAATTCCGCTAGAATTGTTGGCAACATTACACATTGCTACTATTCAAATCAAAACCGTAGCATAGCCTTTTACGGTTTATAATGACAAACGTCTGTATAAATAGTTAGTACGTGTGTGACGTCAGGAATGACGAGATCTATTTAGAAATTGCAGACTATATAAATATCTATTTTGTGACGTCATGGATGGGACCGCGGTAAAAGTCCCCTATGCTGGACCTTGAATTTTTATAGACCACTGCAAGATTTCAATAGCTAGCGCACTTGTGCATGAGACTATTGACAAAGAGTTCCGATTGGTTTTGCTAGAGCGGTATTTTCAAAACTGTCAATGCTCACAATACGGAACATGTACTAAAGTCTTGGAACTTCTTATAATTATATAGTAAGACGTATATATTTATAATGCTTCAGTTGTTTTTATGTGTGCTAGCATAGCTATTTCTCTAAAGAAAGAAGAAAAATTTTACATTATATTCTTAAGTATTAGTGTATGATTTAAAATTATAATCAAATCTATTAATTAATTGCCCAGCTAACAGGTACAATCCAATCCTAATTGTAGGTCCTTAGTTCACTAAAAACATGCAAATAAAACACAGACTTCTTTTTAAAATTTTATATTTTAACAGCAAGTAGAATACTATATAATAATCATAACCCTGCACAATGTAATAAAAGTAATGAGAAACTAATATATTCCACCAACGATGTCTGTTAAGTCTTATAAGCAACGTTAAAGCTTGATTGTATAAAGAAAATGCATATACCAGCTCGATATGCCTTTTTAATGGTGCATAATTATGCCACAGTTTCTCAAAGGGGCTCTTAATATAGCTGTATAGTGCTACCAATACAGTTTCAATTATTAGTATTAAAGCGGGCTACTGCTACCGCGTTTCTTTAATTTAAAACAAGTAATAATAAAGGTCTTTATTACTGACTGTTCACAAGTCTAATTAACAGTATATGCCTTATTTATAGATGTTTTCAGTCCACTTAACAATGAAGCACTATTACACTAATGAATTTACAAGCACTAATATCTTCTTAAACTAACTTCTTTACCATAGATCCATTAACAACACTAACACAACTATTTATTTGTTACACTTTTGTTTATTTATGTATTGTACAAGCTGCATTTACATTAGACACAGCATATAACATTTATGTATACTCTTGAACTTCTAAAAGCTCAACTACTATTACTTTACAACGATATAATTTATATTAGACATTCTAGTATAGACTGATTCTTGCATTTATTAGCGGTCTTATATATATATACTCTGAATAAAAGATATGACTCATCTCCAGTAATTAGGAGAAGCTTCCCGGTCCATTGAGAATAAGCAGTGCTGGCGGCGTTTTGTGTGTTTGATTGCTAGAAGAATTTTCGAATCCTGGAGACTATGCAGAGCCTACAGCGCTTGTGTGTTTGATGGGTTGCCTAGTAGTAGCTCGCAACACTGCCCCCTCTTTAAAACCGTTACGTCTCGTAACTGTAGATACATTTTGGCGCCAATTCGATGACTGATAACGGTATCGGCAGCTATCTCCTCTGGTGCATCCACCGCACCGTTGTAAATAACAGTCAACACTCTTTTCTTGGTCTTGGTAGGCAACCGGTTGATAACAACAAACAAAGACCTGGACGTTGGTTCCCTGGAAAACTACTTCTAGCATATTTCGGACTATCCTCCAATCTAAGCCATCCAGTCTACAGCCTAGCTTGGGCACCGCTAGTTTCGTTACTCTATTTTCCATCATCTGCGCCTTAAGATTTAGCAAAGTCTATAACTAAGTCTCTGTCATGAAGAATTTTTGGTGACCAGATAGTAAACATAACGATTTTTATCTTGAAGAACCAAAGCTTTTCTTACAGTTGGCTGCTGTTGTACTAATTCATCCACACATCTAAACTTTTTCTTGAAAACAACAGCTATTCCCCTTGACATTTCCAAATCTTGAACTACGCAATGTGCAAGGGAATACTCTTCTGGTGCTCTAAACAGATCTTGGTGTGTTTCAACAACAACGCCAAATCTCGCCTTAGCGGAACCACCATACGCCGCCATAAAACTCTCAAAATCTACATTTGGCTCATGATTAATAACTTGTCGAACACCATTCTCATTATTTGGGCCTTCTTGGTTGCTGCCAGCGTAGGATGTTAAACGGTCAAAGTGTACCACTTTCGGTTTACCACGGGGAGATCTTCTGATCCGGTACACTACATCGTTAATCCTTTTCATCACTTCGTACGGGACTTCCCATTGTCTTTGTAACTTTGGCGACAACCCACGCTTTCTTTGTGGATTATACAACCACACTAAATCTCCAGGTTGATAACCACCTTCTTGTGCTCTCGTGTCATATTGTGATTTCATTCGATCGCTTGCTGCCTGGATATTCTTTCGGACGTTTTCGTGAATGCTATTTGATTTTTCACAAAGCTTACTAACGTAATCTTTACCTGCGATCTCTTCTCTAGGTTTAAATCCAAACTGAAGATCACATAGTAGCCGTAATTCACGTCCTAGCATTGTGTAAGCGAGCGAGTATCATGTGCTGTCATGTACCGAAGATCGGTACGCCAGTAGGAACAAATGTAAATATTGGTCCCAGTCTCGTTGATGTTCAGAGACAACTTTGGCCAGGTACTTCCCTAACGTCCTGTTCATTCTTTCAACCATTCCATCCGATTGGGGATGAAGTGGCGTGGTTCTAGTCTTCCTGATTCCAAGATGCTTGCAGACGTTTTGAAACAACGCTGATTCGAAGTTCCGACCTTGATCGGAGTGTAATTCCAACGGAACTCCAAAACGACAAAACAACTCCCTGACTAGTAGACCTGCAACCGTCTCGGCTTCTTGATTAGGTATAGCATATGCCTCAGGCCATTTGGTAAAATAATCCATTGCAATCAAGATGTATTTATTTCCTTTCTCTAATTCAGGAAACGGACCAGCTATATCAATAGCTACCCTCTCAAAAGGATTCCCCACGTTATACTGTCTCATTGGGACTTTCCGTTTTGTGACCGGGCCATTTGCAGAGGCACACAATTCACATTTCCGACACCACTCCTTCACATCATCTTTGCAGTTCACCCAATAGAATCTTTCTCTCACTCTTTCGGGAGTTCTTTTCACGCCAAAGTGCCCTCCAGAAATACCATCGTGCAAGTGCTGCAACACTTCCGGCACTCTGCTTCTCGGCACTATCACTTGAAGTCTTTCAGTGCCATTGTAGCAATTTTATTTTCTACCTAAATATGTCCGTATAACTAATCCCTTTATTTAATAATAAATAATATAATGCATTATAATGCTGTCCAATCCATTTAATTAAATATTACCTATTGCCCAATAAAGTACTAGCATTCAGTTCAAATTAAAAATTAATTTCCACGGTGACAAGATAAAAGCTTCTATTTAGTATCATTCCTAGAGTTCCATCTATTCGGAAATTACGAAGTAACGTTGTTACCGGGCAGCAACTAGCTTGACCCGACACTTCTAACACAGCTGTGGTGAAAGCAGGTCGATTTGTTCTTAGAAACAATGTTTCTTTGCTGTTTTTCGTGTTGGAAGCACGTGCGAATCAGGTTTAATAAGAGAATGTCATCTCCGAGAGGCATTTTGATATTCCATTTAGCTGGAACAGCTCGTAGATGACGTGAAATTTTGTTGGTCAAAGGGCCGTTGGGAACAGTAAGTAAATTTGTTTCTGTAACGATATTAATTAAAAATTTTCAGTGCAACTTAAATTATAATGTAACTTATATTATAATGCAACTTAAAGTATAATGAAATTTTTATATATGGTATTCAGTTTAAAATACAAGCAACTTTAGTTCTATATAATATGAAATTTTATAAATGGTATTCAATCTAAATTACATAAAGCAATTTTATTTATATATAACATGGAATTTTATATATAAAGTATTCAGTTTAATCACAAACAACATTTGATAATTCTCGTGGTTTGAATTACACCTGGAGCATCTTTAAATTAACACGCAGATTGGTTTCTACGCTTGGTTCATGGTGTGGTCCAGGCGGAATGTAATTACTCAAAATGGAGGCCGAGTAATGTGATTTTCAGTATGCAGTACAATTATTCGTTTAAATTGGAGGATTCCGTATTTCAATGTTGACGTAAGCTCCCAAGCAGGTATTTTTGAGACAAAATCGAGTTCTGGTATGTAAAACAAAACTGTTTTTGTATGTTATTTGAACTATGGACGTAGTAACGAGATAATTTTTGTTTAATCAAGTTGTGTACACTTCTAAATAGGTCAAGGACAGACCACAATTATATTTTTCAATGTTAGCAATAGGAACCTGTAACTTTCACTTACCTCATTCTTTTATTACTTCAATGAAACATCAGAAGATGTCATTACGTGTTATAGAAAGTGAATTCTTATAATTATGAGCACTTAAAATTAAATTTCTATATTTGATATTTCATGAATACTTATTTGAAATTATCCATTGTGAAATTAAGGTAGATCTACCCTAATTAACTTTTTGTTATAAATAAGCAACTTTATGCTTTGTCAATTTGTTAAATAAAACCACATTTAATGGTATTGGTACTGATTTTATCCAGTGCCTTCGGTAAATAATTTTTCACAATTTAAATTAATCAAGATATAAAGAAAGAAAGATATTTTGTATAAAAGCACATTATTGAATACTAGAGGAATAGATTTTATTTTCGAACAAAAGACTATTCTTTTATTGAGGATGAATGAAAGATGATTCCAATTGAATTTAAATATTTTTGAGTATGAATGCACAAACAGTGCTATTCTTTGTTTAATCTGTTCACAGGTGCTGCAGAGGATTACTAAGGTCAAGGTCGAGCCATAAGGTAAGAAACTTCAGAGATTATGTGGTCTTTAAAATTTGTATAGCGGCTATAGGAGAAAGGTTTCCGCATTAGCCTTGTACAAGGGACTTGAATCAGGTCTTCCCTGTATAGAAAAATACGGTGGCGCCTTATTCTTTATATTTGTGGTCGCAATTCCACCCCGACCCACAGCTCATGTTCCACCCAGAGCATATAGTTCGCCTAGCCGCTTTGCCTTTGAGATTTCCTCAACTTTGAGCCATCTTCCATCAGAACTTGCCGTGGGCTCCTTTCAATTATAGGAAATTCTCGTTAAACAAAATCGTAAAATATTGTAAGGCTATAAATAGCGCCCAGCGTGTAGACCTCGATTGCTGTGCCAATTGTATAAGCACATGACGTGCAGGTTTCGATCGACTTTGGTTGTTTACACTTGTGATTCGTAAATCATTTACCCTCAGATTAATTTAGTCTATTGATGTTGTTGTTTAATTGAGTTTAATTTGTAATTAGTTAGTTAATCTATTCCATGATGGCTGAGACGTATCAAGTAGTTTATTTGCATAAAGATGAATTGGATTATGAATTGAGAATTCGTGGAGTTGTTAGCAGCAGACCGATGCAGGATAAAAGGAAAATGTTAGGCCGATTATTAGCCAAAGAAACAACAGTACCTGGTCGTTTAATTGATCCTTCCACATATGTCGTAGAATATTCAGATGAACGAGATGAGATTGAGGCTTCGATAGAATCAGTAAGAAATGTTTTATTAGAGTTTGAAGGTGAATTAGCAGACCCTACATTTAAGAGGATACAGTCGAGATTAATACATCTTGATGGTCGAGTTAGGAGAATAAAATCCTTTAGATAATTCAGATGAAGTTACTTTATTTAGGAATGAATCGTTAGCAATTATTCTTACCATGGAGGCAGAGCTACATGAAAAGCTTAAGAAGAATGAAGATGTAAGCGCATATGGTGAATTTTCTATGAGAGAAACCATTCCAGCTGTTGTCAGTGCTCCTATTCATACTGTTTCATATTTAGTACCCCCTATTCCAATTGGTTCATGGTCAGTAAAATTTTCTGGAGATCCAAAACAGGTTCATCAATTTTTAGACAGAGTAGCTGAGTTAGCACACTCGCGTAAAGTATCTGAAGAAGATTTATTTAATGCTTCTGTAGAATTGTTCACAGGGAACGGTTTAGAATGGTATCGTTGTGTTAGAAATTCTTTAACAAACTGGAGTTCTTTGGTTATTCGATTAAAGGAAGATTTCTTACCATCACACTCAGAGGACGAGATTTGGGAAAAAATTAGGTCGCGTCATCAACATAAAGGAGAATCTGTAGTCATATATATAGCTCATATGGAGAATTTGTTTAGTAGGTTACCACAATCACCTGCGGAATGTACAAAAGTTAGAATGGTAAAAAAGAATCTATTACCTGATTTTATTTGTCAATTAGCTCTAACAGAAATTGATAGTATGTCAACATTAATAAAGTTGTGTAAGAAATTGGAAGAAGCTTATGCATCCAAGCATAAATTAGCACAAAGTCCAGTGAAATATGTTCCGAAAGCGTTAGGAAATTCAAAATTTCAAGTTGAAAATAAGTGGTCAGCTCCTGTAAAAAACTTTTCAGCGCGAACTGGTCGTAGTTTTTATAATCAATCATTTCCCCCTCAAATACAATCTCTTGGCAACAATAATAGTAATAATAATAATCTTTCTAGTAGAGTCCCTGTAAATAAATATAAATTAAATAAACTTACATGTTGGAATTGTTTGGAAGAAGGTCATACACTTTGGAGGTGTAAGATTCCTCGTAAAATATTTTGTTATAGCTGCGGATATAGTGGAGTTAAGTCAATAACTTGTTCGTCGTGTTCAGGTTCGTTAGGTAGGCAGATGCAGAGTGGCCGGCATCATGCTTTTATGCAAAAGGCTACGGTTATGTTGTGTAAACAGGAAAATTTTTTTGATAAAGATGATTGGTCAAGATGGCTAGGCATCGTTAAGGATTTTTGTCAAGGGAACGTCAAGCCAAAAGCTGACGCGTTATTTTTAAGGAAACCTCAGGACAATCGTCCGTACATTATGGTAAAATTGTTAGATAGAGACGTCACAGGTTTGTTTGACTCTGGTTGTACTACTACCGTGGTTGGTTCACTAGCATTTTCTGTTCTTGAAGAATTAAATTTAAAAGTTTTTAAAACTAAAAAGAGAAAAGTTTCCACTGCGGATGGTGCTCTTCAAGAAGTTATTGGTTCAGTTGATTTACCTATTAGAATTGGAAGGCAATATCGTATTGTTAACGCTTTGGTTGTACCATCTCTTCCCCACACATTTATTTTTGGTAGCGATTTCGCAAAATCCTTTGGTTTATTAGCAGATTTCAAAAACAATACATGGCATATTCAAGATTATGATAACAATAGTATTCCGTATATAGGTCATTCGTCAGTACCCTTAAGTTGTAGTAATCAATTACTTAGTTTAGATGATTTGTTAGAAACACAGCAAGTAAAAGCACGAATAGCAATAGAATCCTTCAATGAAATTAGTAGTGAAGAGAGACTAGGGCGTACCGATAAAATTGTTTTAGATATTGATACTGGTAATGCAAAACCATTCCGTAAAAAACCATACGTCATGTCCCCTTTTATGAGCAAGATGTTAGATAAAGAGTTAGATGAGATGTTGAGATTAGGAGTAGTGGAAGAATGTCAGAGTCCATGGTCATCCCCTGTACTGTTAGTTAAAAAACAAGACAGTGAGTACAGATTTTGTTTTGACGGAAGAGCGCTCAATGATATTACTAAACATGATAGCTACCCATTGCCAAATATCGATAGGATTATTAATTTACTTAGAGGTGCAAATTATATTTCTAGTTTAGACCTTAGAAAGAGTTTTTGGCAAATCCCACTTTCCGAAACATCTAAGGATAAAACAGCGTTTAGTGTTATTTCGAGAGGACAATATAGGTTTGTCACCATGCCATTCGGATTAAAGAATGCTGCTCAGACGCAACAGCGTTTGGTTGATTCAATTTTCGGACCGAAGTTTGAACCACATGTTTTTTGTTATTTAGATGACATTATTTTGTGTTCATCATCTTTTGAGGAACATTTAAAGTTATTAGAAACGGTGAAGGAACGTCTTAAGGAAGCAAACCTTACGATTAATTTGAAAAGTGTGAATTCTTTAAGAAATCGTTAAAATTTCTTGGTTATATTGTTGGATCGAATTCTCTTCGTACAGATCCCGAAAAGGTTTCTGCTATGGTAAATTTCCCCAGACCTAAGACAACTACTGAGGTCAAACGTTTTTTAGGAATGTGTAGTTGGTATCGTCGTTTTATAAAAAACTTTTCATCTTTAGTGTCACCGATTAGTGATTTGGTAAAAGGAAGAAAAAAGGGTCAATCTATTGTTTGGACATCCGAGGCTGAGGACTCATTTGTACAGATCAAACAGGCTTTAGTTTCCGCTCCATTGTTGTCACAACCGGACTATTCAGTTCCATTTATTGTCGAATGCGACGCCAGTGATACAGGACTCGGAGCAGTTTTAGTACAAAAAATCGATGATGTAGAGCACGTTATTTCTTATGCCAGTAAATCACTTACCCGAACTGAGCGAAATTATTCTGTCACGGAGAAAGAATGTCTCGCTGTAATTTTCGCTATAGAAAATTTCGACCTTGGGTAGAAGGTACCCGTTTTACTGTTATCACAGATCACTTTTCATTGTTATGGCTTAATAATATACAAAACCCAACCGGTAAATTAGCTAGATGGGCTGTCCGTTTACGACAGCATACTTTTGAGTTAGTTCATCGAAAAGGAAAGTTTAATGTAGTTCCAGATTGTCTTAGTCGTGCAGTTCCAGTCGTAAATCATGTTGATAATTTAGTTGAGATCAAGTTAAATAAGGTGGATCCCTGGTATGTGTCTCTTCGAGAAAAATTTTAGCTTCACCTGATGATTACCCCAATGGAAGGTAGAAGATAATTATGTATTTAAATTTCTTTCATCAAATTTACCACTCTCATCGAATGTAAGGGAATGGAAATATTTAGTTCCTAAATCACAAAAGGAAGAGGTTATTCGGATAAATCATGACCCTTCAGTGGCCGGACATTTTGGTTTTTTTAAAACATTGGCACGCATACAAGAGAATTTTTATTGGCCAAAAATGCGTATTGATGTGTTGAAATTTTGTAAAAATTGTTTAACGTGTGGTGCACAGAAGGCATCGAATAGAGGACCCCTTGGTTTAATGGGAAAGGAAAAAGAAGTGAAGTTTCCCTTTCAGATTATTGCTATAGATCTCATGGGCCCATTTCCACGGTCCAAGGTTGGACACAAATGGTTATTAGTTATTGGTGATTGGTTCTCGAAATTTACGTTAATGTTTCCGTTACGTAGTGCAAAAGCGCATTTAATAGAACGTGTATTAGAGGAAAAAGTTTTTTTAGTTTATGGTGTTCCCAAATTTATTATTTGTGATAATGGCTCACAATTTAGTGGTAGAAATTTCAAGGCAGTATGTAAAAAATATGACGTTCAAAAAATTTGGTTTAATGCAGTTTACTCTCCCCAATGTAATTTTGTGGAAAGGATAAATAGAACAGTCGGAACGGCTATACGTTCGTATATTAAAGAACATGATACTTGGGACATAGAGTTACCCCAAATTCAGTATGCGATTAATTCTGCAAAACATCATGCCACTGGTTATTCGCCAAATTTCTTAGTTTTTGGTAGACATGTTCCTGTGTCTGGAAGATTTTATGGTCTTGATGTGGAACCCTCAGTTGATATAGATATTATTTCTGGTAATAGACCTTCGTATGTGTTAGATCATCAAGGACTATTTGATATTTTTATAGACGTACAGAAAAGGTTACATTTAGCTTACATGCAGTCTAGTAATTCATATAATTTAAGGAGACGTAACATTTCTTTTGAAGTAGGTGACAAAGTTTGGAGGTCAAATAAAGTTCTTTCGAAAGCAAGTGATAAGTTTACTGCTAAGCTTGCGCCAAAATATGTTTTGAGTATTGTTAGAAAGAAGGTTTCGAATTTAATTTATGAATTGAATAATGAAAATGGTTCAAAAGCAGGCAGATGGCATGTTAAGGACTTAAAACCTTATTCAGAGTTCAGTGATGATATTGAGAAAGGTGATGTTTCTGAACATTAATTAGTAAGGTTGATATGTTTGATAGTTGATAGTAGGAATTATTTCTGTCTTATCTTTTTGGTAAAGAATTTATTTATTGTATTGGAATACTGTTTGGTAGTCTAAAAATTTAGATGTTGTATATAAAGTACAAAAGGAAAAATTTTTTTGTAGTGCAGTAAGGTTGATATTAGTCTGCGCTGATATTGTTAGTTGCAAATTATTTATTTGAGTTGTGATGAAAAGTTGCATGTTCCATTGGTCAAATGATTCCATTTGTCAAGTGATTCCATTGGTCAAATAATTCCCTAGGTCAAATGTTAGTAAGGAATGTTTATTTATACTTTTGGTGATGAATTTTATTAAAGTTGTATATATTTGGTTATTATTTTCTTTTGGATTTATGATTATAGTGTTTGAAGGTAATTTTGTAGTCGAGAGGAAAACCGAGATTAATGGTAGTTCTTGGAATTATATTGGGAATCAAGTAGCTTGAGTCCATATTAGATATTGGTAGGAGGCCAATATTGTTAGTAACTATAATAGTTATGTTTAGTATGAATATTGTGTAAGGTAGCAATGTTCTATGTTGTTATGAATATTGAGTAAGCTGACAATGTTCTATTTTAGTATGAATATTGTGTGAGTTAGCAATGTTCTATTTTGTTCATTCATGCGTGAGTGAGAGTTTTTGAGGAGTAAGACGTGGTGACGTTTTACTTGTCTCTTCATGGGTAGAGATATGTCTACATTTTGTTTGCATATACATGCGGTAGATTGTTGAACGTTCGTGATTTCTAGACATGTTTGGTGTTTTGAAGATATGTTTGTTGTGGATCCCAATGGTAGTGGGAGTCCTTTTTTTCTTTTGTAAATATGTAAATTATGGTTAGTAAAGTAAGAATATGTTTGTCATGATAATTGATATCTTTATTAAGGAATTATAATACGGCAGTATTATATGTTTTGTTGCTTAAGTTACGAGTATAAAATGAGTGATATAATAACCCCGAATATGTATTAAATGATAATGAAACCCTACCGATTAAGACTTCCCGAATTTGTCCCCTTGTGGCATATAGTACGCGTAGTTACTCGTCACTCATTTTCAAGTATGCAGTATCTTAAGCGATAATTATTGTTTTGTCTTGTAAAAATTAATAATAAGTTGTAAATATATAACAGTAAATTCAAAAAAAAAAAATTTTTCGCATTTATTCCAGAATATTTTCTCGAATTTTTTTCTCTTAGAAAGAGGCAGTGTAGCAATTTTATTTTCTACCTAAATATGTCCGTATAACTAATCCCTTTATTTAATAATAAATAATATAATGCATTATAATGCTGTCCAATCCATTTAATTAAATATTACCTATTGCCCAATAAAGTACTAGCATTCAGTTCAAATTAAAAATTAATTTCCACGGTGACAAGATAAAAGCTTCTATTTAGTATCATTCCTAGAGTTCCATCTATTCGGAAATTACGAAGTAACGTTGTTACCGGGCAGCAACTAGCTTGACCCGACACTTCTAACACAGCTGTGGTGAAAGCAGGTCGAATTGTTCTTAGAAACAATGTTTCTTTGCTGTTTTTCGTGTTGGAAGCACGTACGAATTAGGTTTAATAAAAGAATGTCATCTCCGAGAGGCATTTTGATATTCCATTTAGCTGGAACAGCTCGTAGATGACGTGAAATTTTGTTGGTCAAAGGGCCGTTGGGAACAGTAAGTAAATTTGTTTCTGTAACGATATTAATTAAAAATTTTCAGTGCAACTTAAATTATAATGTAACTTATATTATAATGCAACTTAAAGTATAATGAAATTTTTATATATGGTATTCAATTTAAATTACAAGCAACTTTAGTTCTATATAATATGAAATTTTATAAATGGTATTCAATCTAAATTACATAAAGCAATTTTATTTATATATAACATGGAATTTTATATATAAAGTATTCAGTTTAATCACAAACAACATTTGATAATTCTCGTGGTTTGAATTACACCTGGAGCATCTTTAAATTAACACGCAGATTGGTTTCTACGCTTGGTTCATGGTGTGGTCCAGGCGGAATGTAATTACTCAAAATGGAGGCCGAGTAATGTGATTTTCAGTATGCAGTACAATTATTCGTTTAAATTGGAGGATTCCGTATTTCAATGTTGACGTAAGCTCCCAAGCAGGTATTTTTGAGACAAAATCGGAGTTCTGGTATGTAAAAACAAAACTGTTTTTGTATGTTATTTGAACTATGGACGTAGTAACGAGATCATTTTTGTTTAATCAAGTTGTGTAAACTTCTAAATAGGTCAAGGACAGACCACAATTATATTTTTCAATGTTAGCAATAGGAACCTGTAACTTTTACTTACCTCATTCTTTTATTAATTCAATGAAACATCAGAAGATGTCATTACATGTTATAGAAAGTGAATTCTTATAATTATGAGCACTTAAAAATTAAATTTCTATATTTGATATTTCATGAATACTTATTTGAAATTATCCATTGTGAAATTAAGGTAGATCTACCCTAATTAACTTTTTGTTATAAATAAGCAACTTTATGCTTTGTCAATTTGTTAAATAAAACCACATTTAATGGTATTGGTACTGATTTTATCCAGTGCCTTCGGTAAATAATTTTTCACAATTTAAATTAATCAAGATATAAAGAAAGAAAGATATTTTGTATAAAAGCACATTATTGAATACTAGAGGAATAGATTTTATTTTCGAACAAAAGACTATTCTTTTATTGAGGATGAATGAAAGATGATTCCAATTGAATTTAAATATTTTTGAGTATGAATGCACAAACAGTGCTATTCTTTGTTTAATCTGTTCACAGGTGCTGCAGAGGATTACTAAGGTCAAGGTCGAGCCATAAGGTAAGAAACTTCAGAGATTATGTGGTCTTTAAAAATTTGTATAGCGGCTATAGGAGAAAGGTTTCCGCATTAGTCTTGTACAAGGGACTTGAGTCAGGTCTTCCCTGTATAGAAAAATACGGTGGCGCCTTATTCTTTATATTTGTGGTCGCAATTCCACCCCGACCCACAGCTCATGTTCCACCCAGAGCATATAGTTCGACTAGCCGCTTTGCCTTTGAGATTTCCTCAACTTTGAGCCATCTTCCATCAGAACTTGCCGTGGGCTCCTTTCAATTATAGGAAATTCTCGTTAAACAAAATCGTAAAATATTGTAAGGCTATACCATCTTCACATTTCAGGCGTTGTTTCAAGATTCTATTTCCAATCATCAAGGAGTCCCACTGTGTCCAGTATGTCTTCAGGCTCCTACTTAAAATACTAATTTCTTCCCAAGCTGGTCGTTGTCCTCTATTTTCAATTTTTAATTATTAGTATTGAAGCGAGCTACTGCTACCGCGTTTCTTTAATTTAAAACAAGTAATAATAAAGGTCTTTATTACTCACTGTTCACAAGTCTAATTAACAGTATATGCCTTATTTATAGATGTTTTCAGTCCACTTAACAATGAAGCACTATTACACTAATGAAATTACAAGCACTAATATCTTCTTAAACTAACTTCTTTACCATATGTCCATTAACAACACTAACACAACTATTTATTTGTTACACTTTTGTTTATTTATGTATTCTACAAGCTGCATGTAAATTAGACACAGCATATAACATTTATGTAGACTCTTGAACTTCCAAAAGCTCAACTACTATTACTTTACAACGATATAATTTATATTAGACATTCTAGTATAGACTGACTCTTGCATTTATTAGCGGTCTTATATATATATATATATATATATATATATATATATATATATATACTCTGAATAAAAGATATGACTAATCTCCAGTAATTACGAGAAGCTTCCCAGTCCATTGAGAATAAACAGTGCTGGCCGCGTTTTGTGTGTTTGATTGCTAGAAAAATTCTCGAATCCTGGAGACTATGCAAAGCCTACAGCGGTTGTGTGTTTAACGGGTTGCCTAATAGTAGCTTGCAACAGTATTATTTAATTTCGACCCACACTTCCGATTGTGCCATGCTATTTTATGTATGTAATTAGAACTGTCAATTACATATATTTAGCAAGTGCTGAAAAATCTATTTGTTTTAATAGAGTTTCCTCTTTCAGATTTCCTCTAACTTTTTGTCATTTTTTCCAGCTTTAATATTAATCTATGAAAATAAGATTTCGTGTAAATTTCAGTAAAATCGATAAAATGCTTGGCTTCTAAAAGTAAATATAATATGAAAAAGTAGAACCAATCAATAATAGTTAAAACATTATTAATAATCAATATGTATAGTATAAATTTTATACAAACAATTTACACTTTTCGTCTTAGCTATTCAAATCATCCAATGAGAGAGCACCGTATACTTACTATACACAAGTGGACTAGCTATTGAAATCTCGCGAAAAATTGATCTCTGCTTCTCTTGCAGCAGATTAATGTTTAGCATTAAATTCACAATATGAAGGTTACTTTGTGATGCATTTAATGTCGGTACGAACTAGGGCTGGCAAAATTCAAAAATGTTGTATTCGATTAATTGAATTTTGCAGTATTCGCAAGCCGATTAAACCGATTAATTGATTTTCTATCAAATATTCGGCTAATCGAATATTCGATTAATCGGTTAATCGAATATTCGATTAATCGATTCCCCGATTATTCGATTGTTAACAAATATTGTAGTTAACTAATTGGCTAATTCATTAATCGGTTAGTCAATCAATCGTATGGTTGTCTAGATAATCTATTAATCGACTAACCGTTTAATCTACTAATCAACTAGTCAAACAAATTATTTCTAACCAAATAATCGTTGGTCTGATTAATTTACTATCGTGCGGGGTAGTCAATTACAAAATCCATCAAGTCGTGTTTCATTTCATTTTCAAGTATCCTCCATCCAATAGCAAGATCTTGTCCTGAACTTGTGCTATGTATGGTTGTATTTTTGTCTTCCCTCACGTTATAGCTTGCACACATAGGAAAAAGAGAACTTGGGCTCTATATACGTAATACAAATAATACGGCTATAATTTAGTTAGATATTATAAGTTCAAGTTAGAAACAAACTTACAAAATAATTTTAAAATTATGAACTTGCAGTTTAATAAGCAACAACTAAATTATAAACTATAATAGTAAACCCACTCAGGTAATCGGAAATCGAACAGCTATTAATACAGGCGTTTCCTTACTATATTTTTGTACACTCATGTAGGTAGTTGATTTTAATCTATTAGGTAATCAAACTGAATTATATATACGTCACGGATCATGTTAGTCAATTAACAAAATAAAAAAATATTCTTACAATTGATTCAAGTCAGTTAATCAAATAACAGTGATTATAGGTGTTGGTGGATGTATTTCTAATTTATTTGACAAAAATATATTGTTTGTAATTTTGTGTACAGGTCCGGTTCCTGTACACAGGTCAGAGCACGCTTAAGTTTTATTAGTTCTGGAAGGTTTAGTTTAAAGTAGAATCGAGGGTCTTCCTTTGTATTATAAAACGGACGTTGCTTCTTTTTAGGATAAATCTTTTACAACATGTTTGTACTGTTATATTTTAAATTTTACTAGAACTTTCGTTCTGTAAGGACTTGCCTCTTAATAGAAATAAAAGCAAACCATTTTTTTTTTAACTGTATTTTATTTACCCATAACTTTTAATAGGTGTGTCCTATTGGTCGACTAATCGAATATTCGATTATTCGAATATTCGAATATTCAATTAATCGAATAATCGATTAATCGAATTTTATTGGCAGCACTAGTACGAACCGAAAGCACATGAACTTTTGGAGTTTCCATCATTTTAACATTATTATCAATTGAAGATTTTCTAGTCATTTCTAAATTGAATAGCGGGTTTGGTGCAGTTCCATCGATGTTCATAATTCTATCAAAATAAAAAATTATTACTATTGTCAGTAGTATTTTTTAAAGTTGCAACTTTTTCAAATTAATACATGTGACTAACTCGAACCATAACTTCCCCATTTATTTTGAAGATGAAAAGAAGACGGTGTTACAAAATTCTCAACATTAGTCACTGATGTCAGATTAGTTATTTAGAAATTATTATTTTCTACATCGTATATAGTAAAAGAAAAGCAAAATAAATTCAAATATGTTTATGCAAGATCAGTGGTGGTTTCTCTGAAGGAGCTGTATTGCAACAGAACCGCTAATTTTGGGCAAAACGGCAATAGCTATTAATACTAATTAATATTTATACTCTAATGGATGGAGCAAGTTTACAAAACCCGTTTTGGAATTAGTTTCTCTGGTGTTTTTTTTACTTTTTAAACTTCTTACTAGAAATTGTTATAAATTTAATATTTTTAACTTAAAAAGTTTGTTTATAAGAAAGTGTAAGCATTACCTTTTTTTTACTACTGATCAGTTTTACATGTTGCACATTCGATATAAATTATTCAAAATTGTCAGTGGAATATAATTTTGTTAAATAGAATTTTTTTGTTGTTAATTGTAAATAAAAATTCGAAGATGTCCTTTCTCTGTCTTTGGACCCCCTACCCTCTCGACCTTTGTAGTTAGCACAGCATTTTTAGATTTCTTTATCTTTTTATATGTTATCGTTATTTGTGTGAGTCCTTACTTTACTTCTCTTTTGGTTTCTGTCTGACCCGTGCGTTCTACCATATCATAAGTTGGGTACGCTACGAGTTTCCCAATCCGCGAAAACTAACTATTAGGATTTTTTAGTGATCGTTACGCTTTTAAACATCTTCAATAAATATTGATTAGGGTAGGTTACCGTTATGAATGTTTTACTAATAAGATAAATATCAAAAGCGGTACATATGTAAAAGTCGTGTTTAGATGAAAATAGTGTTGAGGTTTCAATTTAGGTTAGTAGTTGTTACGTTTATTTTTGGGATAAATTAAATACCTCCTTTTCCCTAGTTAATTCATAAACCCGCTTTACAATAATTTTGTTAAATCGATTCCGTTGCTATTCTTAAATCCTTCATCAGCATCCTATCTATTTTACCTGTTCCTCATAAGCCCGCTTTACAATAATTTTCAACTCAAATCTAGTTGCTTTGAAACGTAAAGTTTATACTATAATTAAATAGTGAGTAGCTTGTTTTAGGTATCCGTTAACTGGTTATACAGTACGACCACGTATAATTGATTTTTATGTGATTTCCATCTAAAGACTCGTCGAACTAAGGTCGCGTACTATCCGATAAAACCGTGTTTTCCAGTTTTTAATCGTTTGATAAAACCAATGTTGCTTTTTAAACTCTCGTTATTTAGTTAAATCAATTAATATTCACTTGCTTTTCTTTATACACGACGAAAAGGGTCGTTATACTTTTGTTCTTTCCGTTTTCTTCGTGGTAATTTGGCGCACGCAATACAGCGTGGTAGGTAAGGCTGGTTTTATAAATCTATACTTTTCAACGACAATAAATTAATTTTACCTATAACCATTCTAGCTTGTTCCGATGGATAGGTCTACCTGTTACCTTGAACCTAATTGAAGGGGCGATGGTCGCCCCTTTTTATATGGCACCAATTGCGTGGTCCACTATTTTTTTTTTGTATGTATTCCATGAACTGGTTGAACCAGAATATTTCAGTTTTGTTGGATGATTACACCTTGTGGTTCTAAAATGATTATCATCTGTAGGGGGGTTTGACGCGTATTATTGATATTGTAACGATTGTATATACTTGATTTTATATTTAAGATGACGATTTAGATCTGCCATTTTTAGAGTTGTGGTTTCTTTTTCTTTCTTTGATAATTAATCTGGGAGTAAATACCTAAAAACGGCAGCTCGCTATGTTAAGAATTGATTTTTTTTCTTGGTTCTTCCTGACATACATATTGTGATTACTACTTATTTTTGTTTTCATTTGTTTTTGGTACTACTGTACTGAAATAACATGTTTTTTTTGGTTTAATTATAATTTTTATTATGTTGCGTGTGGTTTTAATGAATGAGTGAGTGTATTTTTATTTCAGGCCTTCCTTAATTATACCCCGCCCACTCACCGAATGAACCCGGTCAATTTCTTTATTTTCTTTCTTTTTCCTTTTTTGTTAGGCTACGTCAATGCACGTAGCATAGTCGAAATGTTTTACTACTAAGACAAAATAATCGAAAGAGTACATGTGCGAGATAGTTTTTAGGCGTTATACAACTAGTCATACAATTTATAGAGTTGCTATCAAGTGGTCTAAATAATTTCAAATAACTGGATAGCAATTCTTTAGGTTGTGCGACTGGTTGCATGGCGTTTTAACACTATCTTTGCACATGTAACCTCTCGATTATTTTGTCATAGCAGTAAAACATTTCGACTACTAACCTAAGGTGAAACCTCTACATTACTCTCCGCACATGTACCGATTTGGGTATTTCTTCTTAGTAGTAAAACATTCCTAACGATAACCTAACATAACACTATTTTCGCACATGTGCACAATCGATTATATTGCTCAGTAGTAAAATATTTCGGTGTCTGACAAAACTTAAGCAGCATTATACAACCAATCATACTCTCATAGAGTTGCTACGAGTTATATTGTTATTTGGATTTTTCTTTTAAAATAGTGGCAATTTTGCACGCTTCCGCTTCTATTTATTAAAGACGATTAATAGCGTAACGATTACTAAAGAACCCTAACAGTTAGTTTTCGCGAGTCGGGAACTCGTACTGTACCCCACAAGTTTTTTTACTACATTTACAAACAATTTGTGACCAAATTAATTCAAGTTTAAATTGACATTAGACTGGCTATGCATTTACATTACATAAAATGTATAGGTTATGTTTTAATAATTTGAAACGAGAAGCGTAAATAAAATTACAATTTTATGAAGAAAATAAATTTTGATCAGGGTAAAAGGGATATGGTGCTGTTGGGCTCAGTTAGTGTTCTCCTTAATTTATATTTTTGATCAACAACTAGAAAATTAAAGGAAAGAATAATATGGCTAAACGATATTTATTTAAATAGAAAGGAACTGCGATTTCATGAAAATTTAATACGGGAAATGCGGCTTAGTGATCCTCTACGATGTTTTAACTTTACTAGAATGAATGTACAGTCATTTGATTATCTCCAGGCACTTGTTGGAAACAGTTCAATAAAACATTCTGCTCGAGAAACCATATCAATATCACAGGTTAATTGTAACATTGAGACATGTAGCTACAGGAGATTCCTATCCAAGCATTGCTGTTCATTTTGAATATCCCCTTCATAACTATTTGTTTGATTATATGAGAAGTTTGTGATGTTTTATGGAATATTTTATCTCCAGTGTATTTAAAGCCTTTAACAAAGAAGCAGTGGTTGAATGTGGCAGAAGACTAATTTTGTCAACTACTAAATTGCCTAGGAGCAATTGATGGTAGACACGTGGAAATCCAAGCTCCTTCACATTCTGGAACACAGTATTCTAATTATAAAAAACATTTTTATATGATACTTTTACAGTTTGTGATGCAAAATATTTTTTTACATATGTTGATATTGGGGGCTTTGGATCACAAAGTGATGGAGGTATTTTAAATAATTCGATACTCGGCATGCATTTAAAAAGAGGAACTTTGAATATTCTCTCTGCTTCATGTCTACCTAATACAGACCAAGTAGCTTCATTATATTTTGTAGGAAATGAAACGTTTCCACTACAAATTCATTTATTAGGACCTTACAGCGGGGAAGCGATTTGGAAGGATGCCATAAGATGAGTTGATTTTCAACTATCGGTATGTATTAACAATAAATATTTGTATGTTTATTATTTACACTGTATATTCAGGTTTGTCACGTGCCGCAGAACTATTAAAACACATTTGGCATTATGGTTGCAAGATTCTGGATATTTCACCGTGTAATAAATGTTGCTCCAGAAACAGTTGATAGTATTGTTAAAGCTGATACATGCTTGCATAATTTTATTAAATGTCAAGCTGTTGATGCAAGCATGTATTGTCCTGAAAACTTTGTTGACCGTGACTTTGTTGAGAAAACTGTTTTGGGAAAATGGGGACAAGAAGTTCCAGACTATACTGCACTGTAACGGGTGCAAAATGTTCGTTTTTGAAATAGAAATGCTTGACGAGAAGCTTGGAACTTCAGGAACCACATTAAATAATATTTGAATGGCGAAGAAGCTGCGTGCTTGTAACATTTTTATTTTCAGTAATAATTATTTGCTTTAAATTACAAGAATAATGCGCTAAGCGTGCATTGTTCCTTATTGATCTACTTATAATAATATATCTGTGTCACATAAAGCTATTTCCAAGCGCATCTCTAGTTGTTTATTTCGTATTCCACGCCTCTAACGTCGCGACCACTCGGTTCTAGTTTCGAAAGTTAGTCGGCCGCTGGCAACAGCTTTATTAAGATGTATTTTCGGCTAGAGGCTGGCAACCTTCGCATCAATTATTAACTATTGAGATATCTTCTACTAACGGTTGGTAAAGTATATATTTTACGAACTAATTTAATTTGAATTAATTTATTTAGCGCGACACGTAGAATGAAACATGTAGAATTCGTCATGTAGGATCCAAAAATTTAGAATTACCGTTATTTAGGAACAGTCAATTTGAAATTTGTCTAATAAGAAATTTGTCTACTAAGAAATTATGGATGGTAATTTGGATGCAGTCGTATCTAATTAGAAATGGCTGGTAACTTTGTTTGAAGAACGAAATTTCCATCTCGATTTATCGTGAAGCAACAAAAGCAGTTTTGGTTCGTTATTAGTTATAAGATATTTCATGCATGTGTTTTAAAGGTTAGAGCACGTAAACTTGCTATTATGTTTACAACATGTAAATTGTGTAAATTTCAATTATTGTTGAACTGGTTTTATAAGCCGTAGAACAAAATTTTGTCAAATTAGCTTTCTATAATAACAAGCTTTGTTCCATTTGAACCTTCGATAATTTCAACGTATGTTTTCGACGTCATAATGTTTTTGTTTTGCACAGTTGACAGATGTTGTCTTGAAAGCAGATGCTTGTGCAGCTGTAATGGAATTTAAACAAAACATTCCTATTTTTGTGGTCAGCTTTTATCTATACATAAATTCACGTTATGTAAGATTCTAGTAATTGTAATCTACCTGAAAAAATCTGCCCAGGTTAGAACGCAATTCAGTGTGCTTACAAATTATTATCACTCAAATATTTATAACAGGTTCATGTTTAAAGTATAGTTGGTTGTTTTGAAAAAAAGTCAAAACTTTAACTTTGATGTAGTTGATAATGACAATTTTTTTCTTGTTAAAAGGTTCCGATATTTTAAAAGAGTTTTTTTTAGTAAACAATTAGTTCAAATTTAAGGCTTTTATTTTGGTCAAATGCGATCAAATCTAAATACACAAAGGTAAAATTTTTCTGAGTAATAATTTGGTGCCAATATTATATTGGATATACATTTTTTATTTTTATATACTTTTATAGGACACAAATGGTGTTCTACTTTTTTATTTATTTAATCTTTGTAATTTCTTACAGGAGCTGCGTCTTATATTGATAAGACAGGTTTTTGTTAACGAAGGCGATCATTTTATCTTTGGGTTTCCACGTCCGCCCTTAGAACTGTGCTTTGCAATTATCGTAATTATCTCAGGACATGGTGTCGCCTATTTGATTTAGCTTGGCTTTGGTTTGCAAACAGAATTTGACTTAGCCCCCCACTTCTTATTGCTATACCCAGGAATAGACCCCTAGCTATGTCGGAAGACTTTTGGTTCACTAGCGCCTTAATGTAAAAGAAATAACGTTTCAGTGGTGCTTTCAGTACAATAGAACAAAAAGACGTTTCAGTCTTTTGTAAAGCAAAAGTTGTATCAGTGACGCCGCAACGTGTAGGGCTTCGAAATTTGTTTGCTTAAATTTGCTATTGTTCTTGAAATTTGTTTTGGCACAAATTTAGTTGAGACATTGACCTTCCTTCAGTCAGTTAATTACCTTAGTCAAATTTATTTTTAACTTTAAATTTTATTTTGACCAAATAAAGATTTTATTTGATATTGTTTTGGCAAAAACCTATTTTTACCAAATTCACTTTTTGACTTTGACCTTTCGTTGCCCGAATTTGTTTTGACAATTTTCGTAAGGCCTAAATCATTTAGATTTATCAATTTAATTTCATTAAAATATTAGACTATCGCAATCATGTCTGAAAAATTCCAAATTGTTTGTTTACTTAAAGAGGAACTGGAATATGAACTGAGAATCAGAGGAGTAGTGAGTGAGAGACCAGTTCTTGAGAAAAGAAAAATTTTAGGTAGACTATTAGCTAAAGAAGTCGATAAGCCTGGTTGTCTAATTGACCTTTCGAGTTATGAAGTAGATTTTGCAACGGAAAGTAAAGAGATTTCTGTTTCAGTTGAGTCAGTTCGAAATGTTTTTTCCGAATTTGAAGATGATTCGTAGGATTCAATTTTTAGGAGAGCGTGTTCAAAGTTGATTCACCTTTCTGGTCGAGTTAAACGCATGAAAATTTCTGTAATAAATTCAGAGGAAGCCATTAAGTTCAGAAATGAAACCGTAGCAACCATACTTACCCTAGAAGCTGAGTTTTATGATAAAGTCAATAAGAGTACAAAGTCCACTAATTTTGATCGGTCTATTGTAGTATCACCTTCAGTTGATAGTGTGCCTACCCATTCAATTTCGTATGTAACACCTTCTTTATCTATAGGTTTGTGGCCCGTAAAATTTTCAGGTGACCCTAAACAATTATATTCATTTTTAGATAGAGTCAACGAATTAGCGCAATCTCGTAAGGTACCCGAAGCTGATTTATTTGGATCAGCATGTGAACTTTTTGTGGGAAATGCTTTGATTTGGTTTACAACTGTGAAAAATTCGTTGAAGGATTGGAATTTATTATTAGAACGTTTAAAGGAAGATTTTTTACCCGGTTTTTCAGATGATGATATTTGGGAAAAAATTAAAAATCGTCGTCAAGGTAAAGATGAAAGTATTGTTTTATTTGTTGCGTATATGCAAACTTTATTCAGTAGACTTACTAATGAGCCAGCAGAAGTAACTAAAGTTAGGATGATAAGAAAAAATTTGATTCCTGATTTTATTTCAGCACTTGCGTTTTCCGACATTCAAGATGTACCTACCTTAGTAAGGTTGTGCAAAAAATTAGAAGAAGCTTCTTTGATGAAACTAAACTCAGATTCTGCATCTTCAAGTAAGCCTAACAAGTCTTGTAGTTCTTCTAAGCATCCATTTGAGATTAAACATCCCGTTTCGAATGATAAAGTTTATGCAGTTAGGAGTAGGGTTTATCAAAATAAATTAGTTAATCTTCAAGTACAAGTAGTGGATAATGGTATTTCGGAGCCTTCAGTCTTTAATTCGTTTAGTCCTGATAAGAAAAATAATTTTGCTTGTTGGAATTGCTCCCGTGGTGGACATTGGTTTAAAGATTGTAGAGCACCCAAAAGGATTTTTTGTTTTGGATGTAGTCGAAAAGGTGTTAAGGCAACTTCGTGTCCACAATGTTCAAAAAACTAGTAAAGCGGCAGGTGCATGGTGGTCGGCATTCTGTTTCGCGTGATAATGCTACAGTTATGTTGTGTAAACAAGAAAAATGTTTTTGCAAAGATGCTTGGTCGAAATGGCTTACAGTAGTAAAAAATTTTTGTCGGATTTCTTCGAAGCCTAAGACTAATTCGTTGTTCATAGAAAAGCAGTGTGATAATCGACCTTACATTATGGTGAAATTGTTTGATAGAGATATTACCGGTCTTCTAGACTCCGGATGCACTACCTCAGTGGTTGGATCCTTAACTCTTTCGATAATTGAAAAGTTAGACTTAAAAATTTTTAGTTCAGCAAAGACAGGTATTACTACTGCTGATGGATCAGTAAAGTCTGTTTTAGGTTCTGTTGATTTACCAATTTGTGTGGGTAATGATTGTCGTATTCTTAATGCATTGGTGGTCCCGGCCCTACCTCATGCTTTTATATTTGGTAGTGATTTTGCAAAATTATTTGGTGTAGTTGCCGATTTTAGGAACAATAAATGGTTTATTCAGAGTAATATTGAGAATAGTATTGTGTATTTAGGTTCATCTTCTATCCCTTTGAGCACTAATGATTACTTGTTTGATTTGCATGACCTTTCGGATGTTCAGTGTGTGCAAGCACAAGAGATTATAGATTCATTCGATGAAATTAGCAGTGATGATAGGTTGGGACGTACTAACCTGATGAAAATGGATATAGATACAGGTAATGCTAAGCCCTTCCATAAGAAACCGTATGTGATGTCACCGTATATGAGTAAGGTATTGAATGATGAGTTGGACGACATGCTTAGGCTCAAGGTTATAGAACCGTGTATTAGTCCGTGGTCATCTCCAGTATTGTTGGTTAAGAAGGCAGATGGAGAATATCGTTTCTGTTTTGATGGTAGAGCCTTGAACGACCTAACTGTTCACGATTCGTATCCGCTTGCAAATGTAGATAGAATTCTCAATATGTTGAGAGGTGCAAACTATATTTCGTCACTTGATTTGAGAAAATCGTTTTGGCAAGTCCCTCTTAGTGAGTCATCTAAAGATAAGACCGCTTTTAGTATTATTTCGCGAGGACAGTATAGATTCACGTGTATGCCATTTGGGTTGAAGAAAGCTGCGCAGACGCAACAGCGATTAGTAGATGCGATTTTTGGTTCACGTTTTGAACCTCATGTATTTTGCTATTTGGACGACATAATACTATGTTCGTCGTCGTTTGAAGAACATCTGAAATTATTGTCGGAGGTTAAACAACGTTTAAAAGAGGTTAATCTTACTATAAATATAGGAAAATGTGAATTCTTTAAAAAGTCACTTAAATTTTTGGGTTATATAGTAGGTTCAAATTCACTTCGTACAGACCCCGATAAAGTATCAGCTATGGTTAACTTTCCTCGACCGAAACCCACGACAGAAGTTAAGAGGTTCATAGGAATGTTCAGTTGGTATCGTCGCTTTATAAAGAATTTTTCGTCATTAGTTTCGCCTATTAATGATCTCGTTAAAAAAAGAAAAAAGGTCAAACTGTAATTTGGAGCCCGGAGGCAGAAAATTCATTTGTGTTAATTAAACAAGCCTTAGTTTCGGCACCTCTTCTATCGCAGCCAGATTATTCGGCCCCCTTTATTGTCGAATGCGACGCCAGTAACACTGGGTTAGGTGCTGTGCTGATACAGAATATAAAAGGAGAAGAACGTGTAATTTCGTACGCAAGTAAAACCCTAAGCCGTACGGAGCACAATTATTCCACCACAGAAAAAGAGTGCTTAGCAGTCATCTTTGCAATTGAAAAATTTCGTCCGTGGGTGGAAGGAGTTCGATTTACAGTTGTTACTGATTATTTTTCATTACTTTGGTTGAGTAATCTTCAGAATCCTACTGGAAAACTTGCCAGATGGTCTGTTCGATTAAGGCAACATTCATTTGATTTAGTACATAGGAAAGGAAAATTTAATATAGTCCCAGATTGTCTTAGTCGTGCTGTTCCTATAGAAAATCCTGAAATTAATTTAGTAGAGATCAAACTTGATAATGTAGGCTTGTGGTATGAATCTTTAAGAAAGAAAATTTTGTCGTCACCCAAAAGCTACCCACAATGGAAAGTGGAAGATGGTTTTATTTTTAAGTTTGTTCCTTCCAAATTACTTCATTCGGCGAATATTGTAGAGTGAAAGCACTTAGTACCGAAATCTCAGCGTAAAGATGTCATCAGATCATGTCATAACCCCCCTTCTGCAGGACATTTTGGTTCTTTGAAAACTTTGTCTCGTGTCTAAGAATTGTATTATTGGCCAAAAATGATTTTTGATGTACGTAAGTTTTGTCGGAAATGTTTGATTTGTGGTGCTCAAAAACCACCAAATAAAGGTCCTCTTGGCATGATGGGAAAGGAAAAAGAGGTTAGATTTCCGTTCCAAACCATTGCTTTAGATTTGATGGGTCCGTTCCCTCGTTCCAAACGCGGACATAAATGGCTCTTAATTGTTGGCGACTGGTTTTCAAAGTATTCGATTCTACAACCTTTGCGCAGTGCCAAGGCACATTTGATTGAAAAATGTTTAGAAGAGAAAGTGTTTCTTGTTTACGGCGTACCACAATTTGTTATTTGTGATAATGGTCCACAGTTGATTGGTCGTGTTTTTAAAGCTTTGTGTGCAAAGTACGAAATCCAAAAGATTTGGTACAATGCTGTTTATGCTCCTCAATGCAATTTTGTGAAAAGGATTAATAAGACAGTTGGTACTGCAATCCGTTCATACGTAGAAGAACATGATACGTGAGATATTGAGATATCAAAGATTCAGTATGCAGTTAATTCAGCGAAACACGAATCCACCAACTATTCGCCAAATTTTTTAGTTTTTGGTCGTCAGGTACCCTTAAGTGGAAAAGCTTGTAGTAACAGTGTTGAACCCGGTAAAGATGTTGATGTTGTTTCTAGCAGTAGACCTTCCTATGTTTTGGATCGTCAATCTTTGTTCGATATTTTTGGGAATGTCCGTGAAAATTTACATATAGCTTATCAACGTTCGAGTAAACGCTACAATCTTAGAAAAAGAGACATTTCATTTCAAGTTGGAGAAAGAGTATGGAGGATTAATAAGGTACTTTCGAGTGCTGGTGATAAATTCTCCGCTAAGTTAGCTCCAAAATTTGTTTTGTGCAAAGTTCGTAAAAAACATTCCAATTTAGTATATGAATTAGAGAATGAGGATGGATCAAAAGCCGGGAAATGGCATGTTAAGGACTTAAAGCCCTTTGCTGCATCAGATCCAGATGAAAATGATGATCATGAAGATTAGTTCCAGTTCAGTCATTTCTTTGATTATAAGTAAATCAGTTGTTTGCTTGTTTCGTTTTGTTCTGATTTTTTATTTAGTATGGTTTTAACTTATACTAATTGAAGACTGTCCTTTTGCAACTTATTTTATTTGGAAAATTTTGTATGGGTATGGAAACTTGTAGTAAAAATTTTGTATAGTAGTTTTGTAGTGTACATTGATGTACATACTAATTAAGTTTGTCGCGCGTTAATAGAAGATATTATTAGAAAGTAGAAATGGGTTGACTATATGAATTGTTGGTCCTGATTTCTGCATGTTTGGGTGGAGAGGGTGTTGGCATATTCTTTCCCTTGATGTTGACCTTTCTTTAATTTTTGTTTGGTAAGGTCAGAGGTTTGCATGGTGAACTTCGCCATTTGATCCATCGCTAATGGGTGATGATGTTTGAAAATTGGTGATAGGATGGTCAGTAGGGTGAAAAAGATTTCAGCCCTGACTGGTTCGGTTTTATATTAAGAGTGTTGGTTTGAGAAATATTTGTGTGGAAGTTTGAGTTTGGTGGGAACAGAGCTTCTGGCACTTTGAGTTATAGTGGTGATGTGCACTCACCTCCATTTTTGTAAGTAACCTGTTGGTTAGTTACTTTGGTTTTGATTATCACTTTGAGCTGATAATATTTTGTATTATGATACTGTTTTGATATGGTAGCGTCCTTTTTGGTTGGTAAAATTGCTTGAGCTCCAGGAAGTGGAGTTGTTATTTTTGGAAAGTTTGGATAATTTGTGTTGTGTTTAGTTATAGTTAGTAGATACTGGCTTCGGTAGGAGTAACAAAATTCTTGCTCTAATAAATGAGTTCCTTTAAATTTAAACTTGGATTAATTTTTTTGTCCCGTGGAGTGTTTGACTATTTAATTTGACTTTTCTCGATTTTGACTTATACCGGTTGTGACTTCCCGATTTTGTCTCCCAATGGACGTTTGGTACACGTAGTTACCGGCACACTCAAATTTGTATATATTAGTCCTTCTCGTTTTCATAATTTTCGTAGTTATTCTGGATGTTGATTAGATAAGTAATTCTAATTCGTTAAGTATGATGTTTAGTAGATATTTGTGATGTCAGCTAGGAGTTTAATAAAAGCTCTTATAAAAAAAATCTTTTGTTTTTTTGCTTAAAATTTTTTTGTTATAAAAATTTTTTTTTCTTTTAGGAAAGGGGTAGTGTAACATTTTTATTTTCAGTAATAATTATTTGCATTGAATTACAATAATAATGTGCTAAACGTGCATTGTTCCTTATTGATCTACTTATATTAATATATCTGTGTCACATAAAGCTATTTCCAAGCGCATCTCTAGTTGTTTATTTCGTATTCCACGCCTCTGACGTCGTGACCACTCGGTTCTAGTTTCGACAAGTTAGTCGGCCGCTGGCAACAGCTTTATTAAGATGTATTTTCGGCTAGAGGCTGGCAACCTTTGCATCAATTATTAACTATTGAGATATCTTCTACTAACGGTTGGTAAAGTATATATTTTACGAACTAATTTAATTTGAATTAATTTATTTAGCGCGACACGTAGAATGAAACATGTAGAATTCGTAATGTAGGATCCAAAAATTTAGAATTACCGTTATTTAGAAACAGTCGATTTGAAATTTGTCTAATAAGAAATTTGTCTACTAAGAAATTATGGATGTTAATTTGGATGCAGTCGTATCTAATTAAAAATGGCTAGTAACTTTGTTTGAAAAACGAAATTTCTATCTCGATTTATCGTGAAGCAACAAAAGCAGTTTTAGTTCGTTATTAGTTATAAGATATTTCATGCATGTGTTTTAAAGGTTAGAGCACGTAAACTTGCTATTATGTTTACAACATGTAAATTGTGTAAATTTCAATTATTGTTGAACTGGTTTTATAAGCCGTAGAACAAAATTTTGTCAGATTAGCTTTCTATAATAACAAGCTTTGTTCCATTTGAACCTTCGATAATTTCAACGTATGTTTTCGACGTCATAATGTTTTTGTTTTGCACAGTTGACAGATGTTGTCTTGAAAGCAGATGCTTTGTGCAGCTGTAATGGAATTTAAACAAAACATTCCTATTTTTGTGATCAGCTTTTATCTATACATAAATTCACGTTATGTAAGATTCTAGTAATTGTAATCTACCTGAAAGGATCTGCCCAGGTTAGAACGTAATTCAGTGTGTTATGCTTACAAACTATTATCACTCAAATATTTATAACAGGTTTATGTTAAAAGTATAGTTGGTTGTTTTGAAAAAAAGTCAAAACTTTAACTTTGATGTGGTTGATAATGACAATTTTTTTCTTGTTAAAAGGTTCCGATATTTTAAAAAAGATTTTTTTAGTAAACAATTAGTTCAAATTTAAGGCTTTTATTTTGGTCAAATGCGATCAAATCTAAATACACAAAGGTAAAATTCTTCTGAGTAATAATTTGGTGCCAATATTATATTGGATATACATTTTTTTATTTTTATATACTTTTATAGGACACAAATGGTGTTCTACTTTTTTATTTATTTAATCTTTGCAATTTCTTACAGGAGCTGCGTCTTATTTTGTTAAGACAGGTTTTTGTTAACGAAGGCGATCATTTGTTCCTTGGGTTTCCACGTCCGCCCTTAGAACTGTGCTTTGCAATTATCGTAATTATCTCAGGACATGGTGGCGCCTATTTGATTTAGCTCGGCTTTGGTTTGCAAACAGAATTCGACTTACCCCCCCACTTCTTATTGCTCTACCCAGGAATAGACCCCTAGCTATGTCGGAAGACTTTTGGATCACTAGTGCCTTAATGTAAAAGAAATAACGTTTCAGTGGTGCTTTCAGTACAATAGAACAAAAAGACGTTTCAGTCTTTTGTAAAGCAAAAGTCGTTTCATGCTGTCCTTGGCAATTGGATTATGTTAACAAAGTGAATTGAAAATTACTATGTAAATTGTGTGATTTACTATTTTAACATGTAGATATATTTAGATATGGAATTATGTAGTTTCTAGTTACGAATAAAAACTTAAATAAATTTTAAGTATTTTACATTTCAATTCATTATTTTTACAGCTTACTGAATTTACAATGATATTAAAAGCAGTACTACTAAAAAAGTAAATGCAACATTTTAAAAATATTTATGTAGGATAAATATTTCACTGCTGGCGATGTTTTCTTTTTGACTGAAGTAATCTAATTAAAGTTTTATTAATAAGCTCATCACTTGCAGTCTTTGGTAGTTCAACCAATTCAGATGCAATGTATTTTGCAAAATCCATGTTTTTGTTACTGTCGGATTTGCTGACTTTTGCACGGCAGAAGAAATGTCACCGAAGACTCCCAATATCGAATCTACGCTTTTTGGCAACTCTCTTTTAGTCTTCTTAGTAGATTTATATTTCATTGAAGTACTTGGCATATTGAAACAATCATCAGTATCACTTCTTTTAGATAGCTGAGATATTGGAAAAGAAATTTCTTCAAATCCTGTGGTTCGTGGTAATCTTCCTCTAGACTCATATCTTCAGAAATATTTTTCTTATTGACATGTACTGCTGCAGTCACAGAGCTCATGTCCACAAGAAGATTTGATAAAGTTCAAAATTTATGGTACACATTAATTATATTAAATAGAATTTAAGCAATTACATACTTTCTAGGTGTTTTGTTTTCAAAGATATAATCAAAAAAAGACATGAATGGCCACGCAGAGATTGATACATATTCAGCACCACTGTGGCTTAATGCTGATATTTTTTGTCTTTCCTGTGATATTCTGTAACTGTTTTTTTCTCTCTAATTGGCTCCGCTAGCCTCACGCATGGGCGCTAGTGAAACGGTTTTACTTCTGAAGCACTAAACCCACGAGTGTGCTAGTGAAACAAACTTACTAGAACTACTAAAACACCAGCCCCACATTTGGTGTCAGTAAAACGAAGTCCTCCGACGTAACTAGGGGTCTATTCCTTGGGTAGAGCTATGAGCAATGGGGGTAAGTCGAAATCTGTTGGGGGGTCACACTCAAACTAAAACAAATAGGCGCCACCAAGTCCAGATTGATTCATGTTAAAAGCATAGCATATTTCTAAGGGCGGACGTGGAGACCCAAAGAAAAAAAGATCGCCTTCGGTGACAAAAACCTGTCTTAACAGAATAAGACGCTGTTCCTGTAAGAAAGAATAATAATTAAGTCAACATAGAAAATGGGAACACTGTTTGTGTCCCTCAAATATGCCTAAAAAAAATATAAAAGAATATTTTCTACATAAGAGTGGCATCAAAATTCAACTCTTATTGCCTTTTTGGGTTGCTAGGTTTAATCACACTTGATCAAAATAAAAAAACTTTAAACTTAGGTTAATAATTTACTAGAAAGAATTCCTTTAACTTTAAATAAAATTGAATGCAACAAAATTAAATAATTACTTGTAGTAGTTTGGAAATTTAAGATAAGGTTTATCAATCTGTTTCTAGATCAAGAATATTACAACAAAGTATAACTTGTTACATTAATAGTTTTTAACCCATTCAGATCTGATTAGGTCTATTACATTGTCAAAATTAAAATACAAAATATTCTCGTTAAGTTACATGTGCTAATTTCAGTTTAAAATGAAAATGTTCATAAAGATATTCTCGTCTTCAAAGTTGGTAGTAATAAAATACTAATCATCTGCTTTCATAAATACAAGTGTCAGCAGTATATCTCAAACAAACAAATGACGTAATTTACACATGTTATTTTAAAGTGAAGCAACGTGTTGTTCTGACAAAATAAACAGTGAATTTTAAGTTTGGCCCTGGGAAATCCATCTTAGCAACAGATAAAGTGAATAACAAAATCGTATTTATACGTATCAAAATAAAATAGCGTGTTTCCTGAGTGGAACACAATTGAATTTCTTAAAATTACTACGAACCAAACAAAACTGCTTTCATAGGCTGAAATAGGATTTGCATCGTCATGCGGAATTAACTGCTACATCCTAACAAAGTAGTATCTTGGCTCGGACCAACAAACGATCTCCTGTTAATTAGCTCTGCTTTCCATCCTCTAAAAGCATGTGTTAAATTGAAGTGGTTTCTTAACGTTGATTCACAGTTCTAAGTTATTATTGTTTAACTTCTCATCGCCTAAGTGTTGTAGTGTTTCGTCGTCTAATCTTGGTTTGCGCGTTATTCAGAAAATGTTTCACTTAATCAAACCGACCCGCAGGTCACTGGCCATTGTTCTCTTAAACATGCTGCTGCCTCTTTTACCTATGGCCGAGTGCCTATCTCGTGCTCTCGTACGATGGGAGGATCCCAAAGGGGGGGGGTGTCATTCCTCTCTACGCGCTTGCGACTGGGTGTGAAATACACCGCCATCCAAAACAACTAGACTAACGAGTCAAGATGCTGTCACAATGTAATATTCTAATTGTAAAATGTATTATGACTTTACTTAATAAAGGTGTTTAACTATTGTCGTACCTTAAATGAAGCGAATTATGAATTCGAAAATAAAATTGTTACACTACCCCTTTCCTAAAAGAAAAAAAATTTTTTCAAGGAATTTAGTATAACAAATACAAATTTTTTTTTTTTTTTTAATATACTAGCCTTTTCTACCTTCCTAACTATCAAAACAATTTTAACGAATTTATTCAAACGAGGGAGACAAATATTTACAATTCGAGTGTGTTGGTAACTACGTGTACCTGACGTCCATCGGGAGACAAAATCGGGGAGTCACAATCGGTATAAGTCAAAATTGGGAGGGGTCAAATTAGAAAGTCTAACACTCCACGGAAAAAATTAATCAAAATCAAACTCAGAATAATCCTTCGACTAGAGGTTCTTATTCTTACCAAGGCTAGTATCTACTAACTGTAACCAAACATTTCACAATTTATCACAACTTCCACAAAAAAACTTCACTTCCTGGAGCTCTATTAGGTCTATCTACAAAAAAAAGGGAATGCTACTACTTCAAAACAGCATAACCATTCAAAATATTATCACTATAAAGTGACAATCAAAAGGAAGACCCTACTAATAGGCCTAAATTTCAAACACTATTATCACAAAGTGATAATCAAAACAAAATTAACCCAACCAAAAGGTTGCGCACAAATTTCAAATACAATAAATCATCACTTTATCGCAAAGAAACAATCAAAACTAAGGTAACCTAACCATAAGGTCACTTAACAAATTCAAATACAAAATATTATCACTTTATCGCAAAGAGATAATCAAAACTAAGGTAACCTAACCATAAGGTCACTTAACAAATTCAAATACAAAATATTATCACTTTATCGCAAAGAGATAATCAAAACTAAGGTAACCTAACCATAAGGTCACTTAACAAATTCAAATACAAAATTGAACCAGATAGGGCTGTAATCTCCTACACCCTACTGATTATCCTATCACTAATTTCCAAACAACAGGTCCCATCAGTGATGGACCAAATGGTGAGGCTCACCATTTTGACCTAATCAAACAAAAAATTTCGAACGGTCAAAACGAGGGAAAGAATAACTTACTCTTCTATCTACCTCGATATGTAGAAATCAGGACTAACAACTTTACATAGCCCACCTACTTCTACATCTAAAAAGATATCTGTCAACGACATCTTCTAAACACATTTCCGAATAACGCGCGAACAAAACGACCAGCGTGCACATCAATGCACACCTCAACCCTACAAAACCTACAAAATCCTTAACTACTTGTTCCACTTATCAAACAAAATACTCAAAATTAGTGAAACGACACTAAATCAAAAATCGGAACAAAACAAAGCAAACCACTACTGTATTACTTAACATCAAAGAGATGACCAGACCGGAACTAATCGTCAGGATCATCATTTTCACTTGGACACGCTACTTCAACGGGTTTCAAGTCTTTTACGTGCCATTTCCCGGCTCTTGTTCCATCTTCGTTCTCTAACTCATACACTAAATTGGAATGTTTTTTCCGAACTTTACTCATAACGAACTTTGGAGCTAACTTAGCGGAGAATTTATCACCAGCACTCGAGAGTACCTTATTAGCTCTCCAAACACTTTCTCCGACTTGGAACGAAATGTCTCTTCTTCTAAGATTGTAGCGTTTACTCGAACGTTGATAAGCTACATGCAAATTTTCACGGACATTTCCAAAAATATCAAACAAAAGTTGACGATCCAAAACATAAGAAGGTCTACTACTGGAGACGACATCAACATCCTCACCAGGTTTAAAATTCTCACTATAAGCTTTTCCACTTAAGGGTACCTGACGACCAAAGACTAAAAAATTTGGAGAATAGTTGGTGGACTCATGTTTTGCTGAATTAATTGCGTACTGAATTTTTGATATTTCATTATCCCACGTATCATGTTCTTCTACGTATGAACGAATTGCAGTACCAACTGTCTTATTGATTCTTTCCACAAAATTGCATTGGGGAGCATAAACAGCATTATACCAAATCTTTTGAATTTTGTACCTTGCACACAAAGCTTTAAAAACACGACCAATTAATTGTGGACCATTATCACAAATAACAAATTGTGGTACTCCGTAGACAAGAAATACTTTTTCCTCCAAAAACTTCTCAATCAAATGTGCCGTGGCACTACGCAAGGGTTGTAAACTCAAATGCTTCGAGAACCAGTCACCAACAACTAAAAGTCATTTACCTGCTTATGAATCATCAATAAAAAAACTAATCAAGACGATAGCTAACAAAAAAATCAGTGTTCGGGTACACTCTCACCCTACTACCAACTAAACTGTCGAAACAACTACACTGCTTCACAACGCCTAAATATGCTAGAGTGACAAACCCTCTACGAGTCTCACCTAGACTAACAATACAAAAATTTACATCAACTCAAAAAAATATGATGCAAAAAAAATTTCTAGAGCGCCTAACTCACCTCGAGTCTCGTCTAGACTTATATAATGCCGAGCGACCAACTCTTCCTGAGTCTCGTCTGGACTGACATATTGCTGAGCGACCAACCACGACGACAAGTTCCGCCTAGACTAAATTGCGTTGCAATGCCGATCTAAACAAAATCTGCTAACAAAATCAAAAACGTGCTTATGCACAAGAGCAATTTTCAAATGACACGACGACAGCTCACTCCAATGTACCTTCAAAATAGGATCTCTAGCCTTATCATCAAATTTGGACAAAAATGTTCTTTATTGACTCAAACAAATCAAACTACAGGCTTATCAGCTTCTTCAGCTAACAATCTTCCTAAATTTTTCTTTTCTCCAAGACTGGTCTCTCACTCACTACTCCCGTTCTTCTTTAAGCAGACAAACAATTCGGAATATCCGACATGATTACAAAAGCCTAATATTTTAATGAAATCAAACTGGTAAATCTAAATGATCCAAACCTTACAAAAATTATCAAAACAAATTCGGGCAACTAAAGGTAAAAGTCGAAAGGTGTATTGGAAAAATAAATTTTACCAAAACAATATCAAAAAAAATTGGGTCAAAACGGAATGAAAGCCAAAAATAAATTTAACTAAGTTAATTAATTGACTGAACGGGGGTTATCGTTACAACCAATCTTTTAAATAACCAAACCTAATTATCACATAAACGTTGAGCAAACAAATCTCGATGCAAAACTATTTTTGAACAACCAAATTCCAATGCAAAATAGATTTTGAACTAACAAATTTCGAAGCAAATTAAATTTTGGATAAACAAATTTCGAACCCCAAACGTTGAACGGACAAATTTCGACGCCTCACACGTTGATCGTCAGTGTAACTGTTGCCCCACGTTGGGCGCCAGTGTAACTGTTTTTCTCTCTAATTGGCTCCGCTAGCCTCACGCATGGGCGCTAGTGAAACGGTTTTACTTCTGAAGCACTAAACCCACGAGTGTGCTAGTGAAACAAACTTACTAGAACTACTAAAACACCAGCCCCACATTTGGTGTCAGTAAAACGAAGTCCTCCGACGTAACTAGGGGTCTATTCCTTGGGTAGAGCTATGAGCAATGGGGGGGTAAGTCGAAATCTGTTGGGGGGTCACACTCAAACTAAAACAAATAGGCGCCACCAAGTGCAGATTGATTCATGTTAAAAGCATAGCATATTTCTAAGGGCGGACGTGGAGACCCAAAGAAAAAAAGATCGCCTTCGGTGACAAAAACCTGTCTTAACAGAATAAGACGCTGTTCCTGTAAGAAAGAATAATAATTAAGTCAACATAGAAAATGGGAACACTGTTTGTGTCCCTCAAATATGCCTAAAAAAAAAATAAAAAGAATATTTTCTACATAAGGGTGGCATCAAAATTCAACTCTTATTGCCTTTTTAGGTTGCTAGGTTTGATCACACTTGATCAAAATAAAAAAACTTTAAACTTAGGTTAATAATTTACTAGAAAGAATTCCTTTAACTTTAAATAAAATTGAATGCAACAAAATTAAATAATTACTTGTAGTAGTTTGGAAATTTAAGATAAGGTTTATCAATCTGTTTCTAGATCAAGAATATTACAACAAAGTATAACTTGTTACATTAATAGTTTTTAACCCATTCAGATCTGATTAGGTTTATTACATTGTCAAAATTAAAATACAAAATATTCTCGTTAAATTACATGTGCTAATTTCAGTTTAAAATGAAAATGTTCATAAAGATATTCTCGTCTTCAAAGTTGGTAGTAATAAAATACTAAGCATCTGCTTTCATAAATACAAGTGTCAGCAGTATATCTCAAACAAACAAATGACGTAATTTACACATGTTATTTTAAAGTGAAGCAACGTGTTGTTCTGACAAAATAAACAGTGAATTTTAAGTTTGGCGCTGGGAAATCCATCTTAGCAACAGATAAAGTGAATAACAAAATCGTATTTATACGTATCAAAATAAAATAGCGTGTTTCCTGAGTGGAACACAATTGAATTTCTTAAAATTACTACGAACCAAACAAAACTGCTTTCATAGGCTGAAATAGGATTTGCATCGTCATGCGGAATTAACTGCTACATCCTAACAAAGTAGTATCTTGGCTCGGACCAACAAACGATCTCCTGTTAATTAGATCTGCTTTCCATCCTCTAAAAGCATGTGTTAAATTGAAGTGGTTTCTTAACGTTGATTCACAGTTCTAAGTTATTATTGTTTAACTTCTCATCGCCTAAGTGTTGTAGTGTTTCGTCGTCTAATCTTGGTTTGCGCGTTATTCAGAAAATGTTTCACTTAATCAAACCGACCCGCAGGTCACTGGCCATTGTTCTCTTAAACATGCTGCTGCCTCTTTTACCTATGGCCGAGTGCCTATCTCGTGCTCTCGTACGATGGGAGGATCCCAAAGGGGGTTGTCATTCCTCTCTACGCGCTTGCGACTGGGTGTGAAATACACCGCCATCCAAAACAACTAGACTAACGAGTCAAGATGCTGTCACAATGTAATATTCTAATTGTAAAATGTATTATGACTTTACTTAATAAAGGTGTTTAACTATTGTCGTACCTTAAATGAAGCGAATTATGAATTCGAAAATAAAATTGTTACAATTCTTCTCGAAGAGACTTCCATTTCTTTTTGCATTCTTTGACTAAAATTGATAAATTACTAATTACTTTATACTTACTAGGTTCTTCATATATTACCTGGTGATTGAACAGAAAGAGAAATATTGTCCCAAGCATGATCGGTAATTAGCCTATTGCTATAACCTTTTTTTTGTGAATCATATATTGCAGGATAATTACATATTACCTTGAGCAACAATTCTTCATTGATTACGGAATTCTGTAATTTATTCATCTTCATGTTGTTTTATATAACCTTCAAATTTGTAAACTAATTCTGTTCTTGCTTGCTTCTGTCAAGCAGCTTGCATCAATTCGAAGTGGGATTGAAATTATTCAAGGTGCAAATTTGTATTGTAACTGTAACTACAGATTGCCAGATTTCATGCGTTGCAATTTGACTTTGAAGCCGAATTCAAATTGAATGTAAGTGTAGCATATACATTTATTAACCTTTGTGTAGATACATTGCTGTTACACCCACCGATATGTTATTGGTAACGCTGAGGTTTTTAACAACAGGTTCATTTTTCAAGTTGCGGGAGTTTTTTGTGGTATTCATAAATTTACCATCGGTACAATAATAGCAAAGGTTTTAAGAAGTTTAGCCAGACTTCATACTCAATTTATTTCAATATCATCAAACGTAGAAGAAATTGAAGCAACTCACATTCAGTCTCCCAGAAAAAATAATGTAGAGTTATATAGAAATAGAAAAGGGTTTTTTTTTCTTTAAATATGCAAGTTGTATGTGATGCATATCTTACAATTCAGAATATTGTGGTCGCTGGCCAGGATCATCACATGATTCCTCAATTTTTCAACAACTCCAGGCTAAGAACTCGAATGGAAAATGGTGAATTTGGCGAAGACAATTTATTGGAGGGTGATGGTGTTTATGGGATAAAATCTTACTTGATAACACCACTACATAACCTACAAAGTACAGCTGAACATCCGTTTAATGAAAGTCAAATTCGAACTAAAAACTCTATTTAAAGATGTTTTGGTGCTTGAAAGCGAAGGTTTCCCGTTCTAGCTTTAGGCATTAGATTAAATATTGCCAAAGTAATCTATGGTTATAAGTAGGGCTTTATTGCACAATTAGCATTAAAAAATGATAAACCACCATTCTTACCTGATAATGAGGAAGTATAGGCTGTAATTGAACTTGCAAATGAAATAAATTTGAACCAACCAATTGTCGAGAATATGGGTTTCAACATTAAGGGCGCGATAGCATCCCTCTATTTTCATAACACGAACTAATTTTATAATAGCCGCCTTTGTGGTATAGCTTTCGCATGATAGAGGGAACTACTTTATTTTAACTTTAGTAAATACGGCAGGATGCTATTTTCTCAATTCTCATTCCTGTAACTATTTGTCGTAAATTACCTTCGGCAAACTCGAATGCAAGCAAAGCGTCAGGTACATAGTGCATTCTAATAATAGCCAAGGTCGTTTTCCGAAACAAATTTGTATAGTATTTATTGTATTATTTCATTTATGTACATATTGTATTCGCTAATTGTTATTTTTGAATGTGTAGTTTATTGTTCATAGAGTGACATTTCGTTATTATTATAAACAAACATTTAGAGCTTTATTTAGTGTGGGTGTATTTGAGCTTGGAAGTGAGTATATTTTAAATTCTTATACTTTGTGGAAGTAATGGACAAAATTAATTATATGTTTCATTCGATTTTGAAAATGCGTGCTCAAATATTGACTTTAATTTTTGTAGATAGATTCTTGAATAAATGAATTATTTGCTTTGCATACATTATTTTATCGAAAATACTCGTTATTTAATTTATGACACCGAATGGTGAAACTGAGTACACTAGCTTTTTTGTCCTAAATAAATTAGTTTAAAAACAACATAAATCCTATTTATAATTTAAGCAGTCCCCTAAAAGTGTCCTATCATATTGCGATTATTTAGGGTACCAAAACTTAAAAAAAATCTTTTTAAAATTTATTGAGATCCAGCCTAATAGATTTTGCAAAATCTTACTTTTAAGAAAAAACAATGTTTTGAAATTTCTGGCGAAAATATAACTATTACTAATAACATGAAGTCGTTAGATTTCAAATTTTTCTCACAATTATACACCAATTTAGGAGAATTACAGTCGCTTACTTTTCTTTTCAAAACTTAAATAAGAAAACACCTATTTCTAAAAAATTTAAAATAATGTCCTAGGACTAAAAATGATCAACTGATTCTAAAAAACTATAGGGCGTGTAGTTTATACAGTACTTTTCACTTCTAGTCAGACCGTAAATAATTTGAAATTCACAATTATTTCAAAAAATTTGTACTCCCGCTTTGTCTTGTACAAGCCTTCCAAATTTCAAATATTTAACTGAAATACGGAAAAAGTTACAGTATACTTACTTTCTGTTGTCGCTTGGTGTAAAGTTTCTTTTATTTACGTATTTACATTTTACAGATGGGTAAACATAAGCAGGTATATAGCCAAAATCCCAGTGGTACCAGAAAGCGATCGTTTAAGTCTAAAGCAGCCCGCTTAAGATGGCAGAAAATGCAACAATTACCGCTGTAAGTTATAATACATTCAGTAGTGTAGCTAGGATATCTTTATGAGGCTGTTTGTTTTGGAATATAAAATCCAAAAACAATGAAAATATATCTATTTAAATGTCGCATATCCACCCACAAAAATTATACATTCTTCAGATGCCTTGAAAATAGAAAACCTCAAATTACCTGACTTTCCACTTATGACTATTCGGAATTTATAAATATGATAATGCAAACTAAACATATTATTGTTTTCGCATTCTTCATAGAACTAAGTTAGCGTGGTTACCCTGAAAATATGACGTACAAAAAAAAATTACTTATGATTTTCTCAATGAATAGTTTCAAATATACGGCAGAATAGCACATCTGTACTGTATTAGAAATACTTATCAAATTCGTAGGGCACATACATAACAATAACATAAAAGTTTTTACCTTGTTAAATTTTGATAGCTGTGTTTTAAAAAATTATTAATTTTTTTCTAAAATTCTTATAGGATTTCATAAGCTTTTGATTGTTTTAGACAACAATGCGAAGAATTTTTGTGCTATTTTGAACGAAGTAAGCTATCATATGATTTTTATATAATTATTAAGTACTGACATTAAAAATGAGTAATTCTGCCTCACCTGCAAACAATTGTTGAAGCTAACTACACTGGTTATGCCCCTGTTACATTATAATTTCACAAATATACATATTAATTAGATGTCATAATAAAATCCAAACTTTTTCAGTTTGAAATCCATATCAGATAATTTTGACAAGTCTGGCCCTTCAGGTTTGCAAAGATTACCCGAGGTAGTTAGTAATCCAACAACTTGATCTGAAGAAACTTCCGACCCAGAAACAATGAATTCGCAGACTGGGACAAAGTAAGCAAATTTGTATAAATAATCCAAATTATTATATCATTGTATTTCATATTCAGAGAACTATGTGAAAAATCAACCGAGGAAAGGTCACATACACCTCCAGATAATTGATCATTTATACCAGAGGCAGACTATAATAGGTAAGAAATTGTTATTTGTATATCATATCCATGTCGGAAACTATGTATAGGTAGGAAATTCATCTACAGGGTGATACATTTAGTATGTCAAAAGTAGCTATATATGTATATATATATATATATATATATATATATATATATATATATTGAAACGAATTTTCTTTTGATACACTAAAAGCACCAGCCCCACGTTGTGGGCCAGTGAAACTTATTTACTTAACACATATAACTGACCCTAGAAGTTGGGTGTCAGCAAAACGAAGTTTTCCGACGTAACTAGGGGTCTATTCTTTGGGTAGAGCTATGAGCAATGGGGGGGTAAGTCAAAATCTGTTGGGGGGTCACACTCAAACTAAAACAAATAGGCGCCACCAAGTCCAGATTGATTCATGTTAATAGCATGGCATATTTCTAAGGGCGGACGTGGAGACCCAAAGAAAAAAAGATCGCCTTCGGTGACAAAAACCTGTCTTAACAGAATAAGACGCTGTTCCTGTAAGAAAGAATAATAATTAAGTCAACATAGAAAATGGGAACACTGTTTGTGTCCCTCAAACATAAAAAAAATGTAAAAAGAATATTTTCTACATAAGGGTGGCATCAAAATTCAACTCTTATTGCTTTTCGGTTATTAGGTTTGATCACACTTGATCAAAATAAAAAACTTTAAGCTTGGGTTAATAATTTACTAGAAAGAATTCCTTTTTCTTTAAATAAAATTCAATGCGACAAAATTAAATAATTACTTGAAGTAGTTTGTAAATTTAAGGTAAGGTTTATCAACCTGATTCTTGATCAAATATATTACAACAAAGTGTAACTTGTTACACTAATATTTTCTAACCCATTCAGATCTGCTTAGGTCGATTACATTATCAAAATTAAAATACAAAATTTTCTCGTTAAGTTAAATGTGCTAATTTCAGTTTAAAATGAAAATGTTCACAAAGATATTCTCGTTTTCAAAGGTGGTAGTAATATAATACTAAGCATCTGCTTTCAAAGATACAAGTGTCAGCAACATATTTCAAACAAACAAGTGACGTAGTTACACCTGTTATTTTATACTGAAGCAACGTGTTGTTTTTTACACAATAAACTAAGTGAAATTTAAGTTTGGTACTGGGAAATCCAGCTTAGTAACAGATAAAGTGAATAACAAAATCGTATATCTACGTATCGGAACAAAATAGCGTGCTTCCTGGATGAAACACAAAAGAATTTTTTAAAGCTACTACGAACCAAACAAAACTGCTTTCCTAGACTGGATTAGGACGTGCATCGCCATGCGGTACTAACTGCTTACATCCTATCAAAGTAGTATCTTGGCTCGGAGCAACAAACGATCTCCTATAAATTAGATCTGCTTTCCATCCTCTAAATATACGTATTAAAATGAAGTGGTTTCTTAACGTTGATTCAAAGTTCTAAGTTCTTGTCGTTTAAATTCTCATCGCCTAAATTTTGTAGCGTAATTTTTCGTCGTCTAATCTTGGTTGTGCTAAACAAATTTTCAAATTAAATACTATAATAACGAGTATACATTACCAACCGTTATTCAGAAAATGTCTCACTCAATCAAACCGACCCGCAGGTCACTGGCCATTGTTCTCCTAAACATCTTGCTGCTTCTTTTACCTATGGCCGAGTGTTTGTCCCGCGCTCTCGGACGATGGGAGGATCCCAAGGGGGGGGGGGGTTGTCATTCCTCTCAACGCGCTTGCGACCGGGTGTGGAATACACCGACATCCAAAACAACTAGACTAACGAGTCAAGATGCTGTTACAATGTAATATTTTAATTGTTAAACGTATTAGACTTTACTTAATAAAGGTGTTTAACTATTGTCGTACCTTTAATGAAGAGATTTATCAATTCGAAAATAAAATTGTTACAATATATATATATATATATATATATATATATATATATATATATACAAATAAGATACATCGACTGTTTGAAATATATTTTGGTATAGATTTCTTCAGACTTGTCAAATTAATTAAACACTCTTTTAATCTTTCGAGCTTTCGATAAACTTTTTATCTTCTTCCGGAATGTTTATGTGAGTTTATAAAAGCATACAACTACGGAATTTGGACATTACTTCATATAAAACCCAAAGTGACAGACTATTACATAACCCTATGAAGATTATGTAATTGTCTGTCACTTTTGACATGTTTGTTTTTAATCTTAAATGAAGTAATGTCCAACTTCCATAGTTGTATTCTTTTATAAACTCACATAAACATTCCTGAAGAAGATAATAAATTTATCGAAAGCTCGAATGATTAAAAGAGTGTTTAATGAATTTGACAAGTCTGACTGCTTCCTCGAAATCTATACCAAAATTATATATATATGTGTGTGTGTGTGTGTGTGTGTATGTGTGTATGTGTGTGTGTGTGTGTGTGTGTGTGTTTGTGTGTGTGTGTGTCTGTGTGTGTTTGTGTGTGTGTGTGTTGTGTGTGTGTGTGTGTGTTGTGGGTTGTGTGTGTGTGTGTGTGTGTGTGTGTGTGTGTGTGTGTGTGTGTGTAATTAACTATCTAAAATATTTATATATATATATATAATTGCAATTAATAAGATGAAATAATAACTTAGACTTTTATAAGTAAAGCAAAAATGATCACTTCAAATCGAGCTAGTAACTGAAAGAAGAAAAATATAAGGCCTTGGACAGGATTTGAACCTGCATCTCAGTTTTGCCGGTACTGTGCGTTTACTAATTACGCTACCGAGGCCAATGGCTATAATTGGGAAATTTACAAATCTAAATCGTGTACAGTACCATATATAAACCTAGCTTTCAATTACGTTTAGCATTTTTGTCAATCATATCTGAAATTGTCAATTTTTGACATATATATTACTCATATTTAGACCAGGGTAGAAAATTAAATAATCACATCAAATGATTTTAATCACCGTGTATAAGGAATTTCATTAAATAATACGCGTTATTAAAACCATGAAGCATAAATAAACTCGGTTGTTTCAGTAAAAATAAGAAATTTAAATTATTTATAAGACGAAGCAGTAGTGAAAAGCTCTGCGTGTAATGTAATTATTCCTAAACAAAGAGAAATTACGTACAAAGTTTATATTAATTAACCCTATTTTAAGTAACCGGTAGTAAAACAAAGTGTACGTATAATAATTAATATTTAAGTTGTATTCGCTAAAATAAAAGGATAGAAATCAATTTTAATTGGAGTTAATTAAACCGTTAATAACATATAATACCTATAGAAACTTGTAAAAACCCAAGATTAAAATACCACGGAATAAAGCTCTGAGAATTAATATTATTTTGAACACCTGCGTAGTTTAAATATCACATTCGGCGTAAATTTTGCAGATAATTAATGTTTCAAAGAATCTTGGGAAAACGTCGCATAATAGTTACGAGAATTGCTAAAGCTAGTTATTTCACACTCCATGTGGACTAAAATAATCGATAATAAAGAATATCAAGTTGCACCAATAAGAACACGGTAGAGAAGGAAAGAGAAAATGCGTCAAGCAAAGACACATATTGTAGAAGGCGGGATTTAAGCAACGTCACGGGGGTCACAATTGGTTAAAAATAGGATGCAAATATCATAGGTAGAACAACAATTTCTGTACAAAATCAATTAGTTTTTCTCGGACATGCTTGCGTGCCGTGTGGAAATTTTCTGAGATTTGAATGGGGCGAGTGAAAATTCGTAAAAAATCGACGTGCGAGCAACAGACTGGGAACATAGAATGAGGAATTCTTTAGAATTACCCGTTTTGGGGAACAGACCTATAGACAGGCTTTTTGCTATATATACCGAGATGAAGATAAACAAGCTCTCTGAGACTTTTGACGATTCGATGCGTTAAAAGCTCGTACATACGCGACTTGATTGAAAATGTTAAACCGTGCATTTTAGTTTGATTAAATAATTTAAAGTTTGCTAGTATATTTTAGTGATTCAAAATAGCTTGTTATTTACGTGTTAACATGAATGTACTTCAGTGCACTTAGATACAAGGTAATAAAATTTAGTTTTACTGTACCAATTAGCAAAATTTACAACGACGAATGTATACACAAAAGTAGGCAGTTTTGGCGTATATTGGTGACAGAAGCATGAAGTTATTTGCTATTTTTCGGGGGTGTTAATAATTAAATGGTTCAAATACGTGTCTGGATCCACGAAACAAGGGTCAGATATACATAGATGAGTTCCGGAAAAGCCCAGAAACAACTGTTGATGGAGAAAATTTTAAAAGCGTAGAGAATCAGAAGCCGTAATTATAATCCTGTTGAATGGTGTGATTAACTAAAGAAACGATACCTTGAAACGACGAGGACAGTAACCTTCAGGTAAATTATACTATTTTGTTTGACATTTTGTGTGTATTGAATGACTTTATAATTGATTTACTTTAAATGGACATTAGTGAAATTGTTCTAACCATAAAAGTTTAATTTTAAGATGAAATTTGCTTGTTTAAGTAAAAGGGTATTTTGTTTTGATGTTCGGGAATATGATGAAACTTTGGGTATGTCTTTGAGCTCAATTAGACAAACCTGGTTAATTAACGTAAAGGGGTGGTAGATGCTCCCTTTGTGCTCAGACTCCGGTCTGTTTATATTGTTATATTAATTAGTAGGCATCCAACAAGGACTTGAATTCTGGATGCACGTTAAAGTGATAATAAAATTAATTTTGAAATTCCCTTTTAAAACTGAATTTTATGCTGAAATTTAATTTAAAAATTTAATGTATTCTGAATATTGATGTAAATAGAGTTAACGTTGATGTTTGTGGTAGGAATGTGTTTAATTTTTATGAATGAGGAGATTTATAAAATTAGGTGAGCAGCCGAGGCGAAAAGCGTAGTTCACGGATTTGGAGGTTTCACAGCATAATTTGGCGACCCAAAAGTGAGGCTCGAGTTCCAAATAAAATTTTTGTGATTTTATTCCAGGAAACTGGCGATCTGAGAGAGAGAGTTTTTGTGTGTGTATAAATTTAAGAGTATTTTAGAGTGTGTGTGAGTGATTAGAACGTATGCAGAGAAAAGAGTGGTTAAGGAGTCAAGGAGTGGAAATTGGAAGTGACGATAGTGCATTGTGTGAGAAAATTTCTAAAATGGAAGATGCTGGAGGCAGTAGAGATCAGTCGAGGACGGAATCAGGGATCAAGGAAACGAGATGATATTGAGAATGTTAGAGAGGATGAGTGAAGAATCTAATAGAGCTAGGGAAGAATCGAATAGAGCGATGGAGGAGTCCAATAGAAAATTAGAACAGCTAAGCGATGAATCTAATAGAGCTAGGGAAGAATCGAGCAGGAAGTTAGAAGAGATTAGAGAAATGAGTGAGGAATCGAATCGTAAGTTTGAACAAATTAGTCAGAAAATAGATAAGACGAATCAAGAAGTTTCAGAATTTAAAATAGTCTTACCGTAAAGATGGGGGAAGTTGAAAATAGGGTTGAAAAAAATGAACGTGATATTACAGGTCTTCGACAGGAAATGGGACATTTAAGGTCCGAAGTACGCATTTTCTGTGAAGAAGAAATAAACGTAAAAATGACTGAAGTAACGGACTCATGTAGGAATCAGTTAGGCAGGGTAGAACGTGAAGTTAGTAGTATTAAATACAACATGTCAAATTTAACGGGGGATGGTCCCAGATTTTATACAGGTGGAGTATCATTGGACCAACACATGAAGTTTTATGGCGATAACAGGGTAAATCCACAAATTTTTATAAATAGTGTAAGAAATCTAGTGGGAAATTTATTTGACGAACAGACCAAACTAAATACGATAAAGGCTTTATTAAAGGACAACGCGGAAGCATGGTACAATTTGGTAGGACAGGACATAGACACGTATCACGACTTTGAAGACAAATTTTACAACATTACTGGAGTGATCACAAACAGGATCAGATTAGGGACGACTTGATTACAGGAAAATTTAAGGAGAGTTTGCAGGTTCTAGGAGCAATATGCCATCCGCAAGTACAGTGTGGCCAAACAACTGAATCCACCATTGACGGACAGACAGATTATTAAGTACCTATCACGACATTTTGAACTGGAAATTAGACAACACGTGGCCTTACAAAACATCACAGAACGGGAGACATTTTAGAGTATTTGCAGAGATATGACGATGTATGTGTAGGACGGACAAGAGAGATACGAGAACGAAACGTTAACACAGTTAGGTTTGACAACAGGACACCGAATTATCCGAGACGGCCTGACTACAGCAGAAATTTTCGACCGAATTGGGAACGACGAGGACAGGAATACAGGAGCAATAGTGCGACTAGGGGACCGACGCCAAGACCTAGTTACACGCGACAGAACAGTTTACCTGAAGTAAACAGGACTGTGACCAGCACGCCGAATAGAGACAGGGACACGGATATTAACACGAGGAGGACGTACGCACAGGTTGTAGAAGGACAACCAGGACCAAGCACGGAAAACAGGATGAGACAGGATTTTTAGAACGTGACAGACCACTAGATTTCTGTGTAAATGTATACGAACATCCACGTGAATTTTTCAAAATTGAGGAGGAAGTAGAGCCAGAAACTGTAGAAAAATTATATTTGCCAATTATTAATTTAGAAATTTTGAGAATAATGTAGAAGTATTACTTGATACAGGGGCAGAGGCGAGTTTAATATCGGAGGAATTCGTCAGCAAAATTAGGGATAAGGTTTGTGATAGAATTATGCCTATAAAACGTAGCCATTTAGTAGCTCCAAATAAAAAGAAGTTTGCTGTAGTAAATAGTGTTGTGGTGCTTAGGATAGATATAGGAGATTTAAGCTGTGAACAGGAGTTTGTAATTGTACCTGGACTGAAGTTTCAGAGCATTTTAGGTGTTGACTGTATGATGAAGTTAGGGGTTTTGATAGATATGGAAAAGAAGGTAGTAAGGATTAAAGATAGGGTAGTGCCATGGAGGGGCAGTTATGAAGTCACAGAGGATGACACGGGGTTAAGTATTAATGTAGTAGAGGTAGAGGATGATGAGGTTAAACAGATCAACACAATAAGATGTCCAGAGGATAAAAGAGTAGAGGTTCAAGCTTTAGTACAAAAACATGCAGAATTAGTGGGGGTAGAAGCAACAGCAGCATATCGGGAGCAGGTGAAGGCAGAATTATTTTTGACGAGGTTAAGTGGCAAGTTTGTTTTTAATAAAGTAGATTTAAGGAATTCATTCTGGCGGATTCCATTACACAAAAATTCTAGAAGGTACATAGGATTTTCTATAGAGGGAAAAATCGATAATTTTAAAGTAGTATCGTTTGGTTTGTCGGCAGAAAAGGAAACAATAATAAATAAGAAACAGACATGTGTAGAGACTGAAGAAGAAGTAATATTTAAGAGTCAGGATAATAGGGATGATAAGTTTATTGTATGTGAGATAATAGGAGGATAAGTGTAGATATAGAAGGGGGAGAAATAGGGATGAAGAGTATTAGGTTGGTGAGAAGAAAGACTTGGAGGGTCAAGAAGAGAGTTAGATTTAAATAGGATAGGGATAGAATAGGTGTATATAGAAGAATAGAAGTAGGTGTGTATAGAAAAAAAGCTAGGTATAGGATAAATATGGGAGATAATTAGAAATAAGTTTAGGATGAGAATAAAGATTAAATGTAGGAAGAAAATAAGATAGGTTAAGTGTAGATATTTCATAGAAGATTAGTGCAGAGTTAGGAATAAAGTTAGGAATAGGATAGGTAGATAGGATGTATATAGGATTAGATGGATGAGTAGGATGAAGTTAGGGATAATTTCAGTTTATAGAATGAGGTGAGAGTTAGGAATAGGATAGGGATATAGGATAGGTGTAAATATTTTTTTTGATTGGAAACAAAGTAGGTAAGTTAGATAGATAAGGGTAGAGAGATAGGCAATTTTTTTGTAATTTTTTTTGTCTAAATGCTTTATATTTGAAGTCAAATAAGTGGGATTATTTGTATTCAAATAGGGAAAATACTCATATTTAGACCAGGGTAGAAAATTAAATAATCACATCAAATGATTTTAATCACCGTGTATAAGGAATTTCATTAAATAATACGCGTTATTAAAACCATGAAGCATAAATAAACTCGGTTGTTTCAGTAAAATAAGAAATTTAAATTATTTATAAGACGAAGCAGTAGTGAAAAGCTCTGCGTGTAATGTAATTATTCTAAACAAAGAGAAATTACGTACAAAGTTTATATTAATTAACCCTATTTTAAGTAACCGGTAGTAAAACAAAGTGTACGTATAATAATTAATATTTAAGTTGTATTCGCTAAAAATAAAAGGATAGAAATCAATTTTAATTGGAGTTAATTAAACCGTTAATAACATATAATACCTATAGAAACTTGTAAAACCCAAGATTAAAATACCACGAAATAAAGCTCTGAGAATTAATATTATTTTGAACACCTGCGTAGTTTAAATATCACATTCGGCGTAAATTTTGCAGATAATTAATGTTTCAAAGAATCTTGGGAAAACGTCGCATAATAGTTACGAGAATTGCTAAAGCTAGTTATTTCACACTCCATGTGGACTAAAATAATCGATAATAAAGAATATCAAGTTGCACCAATAAGAACACGGTAGAGAAGGAAAGAGAAAATGCGTCAAGCAAAACACATATTGTAGAAGGCGGATTTAAGCAACGTCACGGGGGTCACAATTGGTTAAAAATAGGATGCAAATATCAGAGGTAGAACAAAAATTTCTGTACAAAATCAATTAGTTTTACTCGGACATGCTTGCGTGCCGTGTTGAAATTTTCTGAGATTTGAATGGGGCGAGTGAAAATTCGTAAAAATCGACGTGCGAGCAACAGACTGGGAACATAGAATGAGGAATTCTTTAGAATTACCCGTTTTGGGGAACAGACCGATAGACAGGCTTTTTGCTATATATACCGAGATGAAGATAAACAAGCTCTCTGAGACTTTTGACGATTCGATGCGTTAAAAGCTCGTACATACGCGACTTGATTGAAAATGTTAAACCGTGCATTTTAGTTTGATTAAATAATTTAAAGTTTGCTAGTATATTTTAGTGATTCAAAATAGCTTGTTATTTACGTGTTAACATGAATGTACTTCAGTGCACTTAGATACAAGGTAATAAAATTTAGTTTCACTGTACCAATTAGCAAAATTTACAACGACGAATGTATACACAAAAGTAGGCAGTTTTGGCGTATATTGGTGACAGAAGCATGAAGTTATTTGCTATTTTTCGGGGTGTTAATAATTAAATGGTTCAAATACGTGTCTGGATCCACGAAACAAGGGTCAGATATACATAGATGAGTTCCGGAAAAGCCCAGAAACAACTGTTGATGGAGAAAATTTTAAAAGCGTAGAGAATCAGAAGCCGTAATTATAATCCTGTTGAATGGTGTGATTAACTAAAGAAACGATACCTTGAAACGACGAGGACAGTAACCTTCAGGTAAATTATACTATTTTGTTTGACATTTTGTGTGTATTGAATGACTTTATAATTGATTTACTTTAAATGGACATTAGTGAAATTGTTCTAACCATAAAAGTTTAATTTTAAGATGAAATTTGCTTGTTTAAGTAAAAGGGTATTTTGTTTTGATGTTCGGGAATATGATGAAACTTTGGGTATGTCTTTGAGCTCAATTAGACAAACCTGGTTAATTAACGTAAAGGGGTGGTAGATGCTCCTTTGTACTTAGACTCCGGTCTGTTTATATTGTTATATTAATTAGTAGGCATCCAACAAGGACTTGAATTCTGGATGCACGTTAAAGTGATAATAAAATTAATTTTGAAATTCCCTTTTAAAACTGAATTTTATGCTGAAATTTAATTTGAAAATTTAATGTATTCTGAATATTGATGTAAATAGAGTTAACGTTGATGTTTGTGGTAGGAATGTGTTTAATTTTTATGAATGAGGAGATTTATAAAATTAGGTGAGCAGCCGAGGCGAAAAGCGTAGTTCACGGATTTGGAGGTTTCACAGCAATATATATATATATATATATATATATATATATATATATATCAACTCACCTTGTGTAAAAAACTACTTATAATATTTATATATATATATATATATATTATGCTGTGATAAGGGGTTGTTTAAGGGTGTACTTTATAGGAAAAGTTATTTAAAAAGAGAAATTACCATAGGCAGCATAAAACGGCACTTATTTAGTGAAGAATTGAGAAATAGACGTAGTTTGTAAGTAGTAGGCAGTCAACACCCTGTATATAAAGTATAAATAGTTTTAAGCGACGCAGGTAAACATAGGAAGACGCATAGTTGGCGTAGGAATGAGAAATACATGCATTAAGTAGATAGTAAATATTTAATACCCTGTAGATAAAGTTTAGTTAATTTAGGTAAAACAAGTAATGATATTTTTCAGTGGAAGCACGCGTATATTTATAAATAAACGATAAAGTGTAATTATACACGCATTCAAAAGGAGTTCCAGACGATTAGATTAATACGGAGATAGAAATAGAGCTTCAGGTAGCATAGGTAAATGCGTGCAAATAGCTAACCAATTTTGATAAGAAAAATGATTAAAAATTGCGTGAACAACATGTAAACATGAAAATTAAAAGTCGAGTGTCATCAGTTGTTTATGGAAAGGTAATTAGATCTATCAAAACACAGCATGTTGATAACGAAAGACAGCTGCAAGCAGGCTACGATTATTGGGAATCGTGGTGAATTACATCAGAAACTGCTTTAAATGTAATTATTTGATTGGTCACAAATAAGCGACGAGTTCTAGACCATACCCACTGACGGAGTGGGAAATGAAGATATTAGCAAGCACCGTGATAACGAAGTTAGTTTTGAACTCAACAAAGGCCGAAGTGCGTCGTTATGAAATAAAGTAATACGTAAATTTTAAAAGTGAAAGATAAGACAAGTGCCAAGATGAAAACTATAATTGCCGATTAAACGTAAGTACATTTTTTGTGAATTCATTTTAAACTAAAACATAAAAATAATAGGGCTCTGAAGTCTGGGGGAACAGTAATATAACTCTTAAGTCTGGAGAAACAGTAATACAATTTTGAAGTCCAGGGGAAAATACAGTAATACAATTTTGAAGTACGGGGGAAAATAGAGTAATACAATTTCTAATTCTGGGGGAAGAATAATACAATTCGAAGTTTGAGAAAATTGAATGATAATAAGAAGAAGTCTGATATGAAACGACAATAAATTGGGGTATAAATTAATAATGGTAGTCCATAGTGTAATGGCAATAATTTAAACGTAATCCTGAATTGGGGGAAGATAAATTTTATTCAAATGGAAGCGTCGATGTGAAGAAATAAACCAGGTCAGATTTTTTAGTTATAAGACATTTTATTTTTCTATATATTTTTTATTTTGAATATTGAATTTGCTTAATATAATATGCTTGTGAAAAAGGCAACAAAAGAAGTTGCATAAGTATAAAGTGAGTAATATGATAACAGGTTTAGAATATTCTACACTTCGTTGATAAGGATAATAGGTTTTCTTTGGTGACTTTGTGTTTTGAGTAAATAGTAGATGATTGTTAATAAATGAGATTTATAACATTAACTGATTGAAAAGTGTATTTCAAATAATTTACAAAAGCTGTACATAATTTATTGGTTTCATTATATAAAATCGAAATTAACTGAATTTTATAATTCCAAATAAATGCTAGCCGAGGTCATATTTAAATAGTTCAAGGTGGAGCTACAAGTTGAATAGGTAATTGATAACACGCAAGGCGGTAACGTATCGAATTTTGCTATTGGCAGACAAGGTTGCTCCAAGATAAAATCCAGTTAAGTTGATAGCAATATTAATAAGACAGCCGGAGGAGGAGATAATTACAATTTTGTTTATTCATAGTAAATATTAAAATGGTCGTCCAAATGATGGAACGCGAATAATTTAGAGTACATAGCAAAATTAATAAGGCGCACAACATAGGGGTTCGATAATTTAGAGAGTAGCATGGCAAATTAAATATAACAGCCCAACGAAGGGGCTCGAGAATTACAGTATTATAGCATAATTAATATGTCGCACCAATGTAGGGGCTCGAGAATTCCAATATTATAGCAAATTAGTATGGCTACCCAAGCTTGGGGCATGAATTAAACCACAATAAAATACAACCTGAGGTTAAGAGGCACGGATTAAATTAAAAATAAATTTTAAAATACGATTGCGAGATTTCAAATAAATTAATTAAACTAAACCGGAGATTTAAAGAGTTTCAATTAGCGGAAAATCAAGAAATTTGTACAGTAATTAAAGTTAGGTAGATTTATTTAGTATTTAAAAGTTTAGAGTAAAAATAATAATTTCAAAATGGAGAAAGGATCCCAAGAAAACATAACGTTGGAGAGAAGTTTGAGCGAAGAACCGAGAATTTCACAAGAAGCCAAAATGTTGGATATCTTAATGGCATTAAATAATAAGATGGATAGAAGTGAAGACGCCATAAAAATAGTTACAACAAAAATGGATGAATACAGCGAGAAATTGGGGAATGAAATCAAGATTCTTAGCCATGGACTGAAAGAAACAAACCACACTATCGCTGAGATTAAGGCACAGATGAATGAAAAAATTGGGAAAGTTTCTAAGGAAATAGAATGCGTATGGGACCATATTACTTTAGTTAAAACGAAACAAGAAAAGTACGAATGCGAGTCCAACGATAAAATTACGAATTTAAATATTAAATTAGGAAAAATTGAAAAAAATTGCGAAACGGAGTTCAGATCAATAAATCAAGAAATAAATAATTTAAAAAGTAATCCAATAAATTTTAATAGAGAACCAATTAGGCTAGTTCAAACAAACCTTTCAATTGAACAGTTTACTAAATTTTACGGGCACGGAAAATTAAATCCGGAGATATTTCTGAAAAATTTTAAAATGTTGATACAGGGATCTACAGATGAATTATACAAATTAAATTTAATTAAAATAATGCTAAGGGGGAATGCTGAAAGATGGTACAATTTAGTCGAGAGTGAAATAGAAACATTTGAACAGTTTGAAAGCAAATTTTTACGTCAATTCTGGAGTGACATTCAGCAAAATAGGATTCGGTATAACTTAAGTATGGGAAGATACGATTCGGCGAAAGGGATAACGCGAGAATTATATGCGATTGAGAAATTTACTGTAGCGAAGCAATTGGATCCTCCTTTAGAAGATAAAAATATTATAAGATATTTAGCAGGTCATTTTAACGCTGAAGTAAAGCGATACATAACGACGCAGAATATAGTAGATAGAGATACGTTTATTGATTATTTGCAGAGATATGATGATTTGGAAACTGATTATGAAATGGAAAATAATGTTAGGGATCGACGCACAAATTTTATAAGGAATATTGATGAGACTCGGAATAATTATAGAAGGAACAATTATAATTATGATCGTGGAAGAAATTTTAATAGGGGGAACTATGGCAATTTTAATAATGATTTTAGGCAAAACAGGGATACTGGTCAGATACCAAGGCAACGAATGGACAGAACGAATCATGAGGGAAATTATAATGGTAGAGTAATAAATAGGCAGGAAAATGATGATCGACGGACACAAGCTAGAAATATTAATAGTATGGAAATAAGGAATACGAATCGCACAGATACAGGAATAATGAGTCAGGCAGGACCTTCAACGCAAAATCAGAATTTTTGAGTACGGACGAACCAAGGAAAATTCTACGAATTAACGGATACAGAAACCAGCGCGAGTTTATGAAACATGAAATGGATAATGGATTAGGAAGATTTGAAAGAAACTTATTACCAATAATTAATTTAAAGGTGGAAGATAAAATAGTTAAAGTGTTAATTGATACTGGAGCAGAAGCATCACTTGTTGCGGAAGAGTTTGTTAAACGAGAGAAAATGGGGGATAAAGCGATACCTATAGCGAGGTGTAATTTAGTAGCACCAAATAATAAGAGATTTAGTGTAATAAATGAAATGGTAATTCTGAGATGTGAAATGGGAGATAAAATATGGGAAAATGATTTTATGGTAGTACCTGGACTGAAGATAGATGTTATATTTGGGATGAATATGATAGATAAGTTGGGGTTGAAGATAAATGCGGAATGCAAGAAGATTGAGTGTAATGGTAAATATATTAAATGGTATGAAGAGGGGAATATTGAAATAGAAGACGACTGCGTGAATATTAATCAGTTTAGTGAAGAGATAAATAATGGGGGTAATGAAAATGAAGATATTAGGTGTCCAGATGATTTAAGAAATAGGGTGAATATATTATTGAATAAGCATTCAGAATTAATAGGGTCGAAGTCGAGAATTGCCACGGGTTATGTGCACGAGTTAGAAATAATAAATAAGGAACCGTTTAATAGTAAAATATATCCTATTCCAGTAGTATATAGAAATAGAGTGAAGAAAAAAATTGAAGAAATGTTACGTGAAGGTATTATAGAGAGCTCCAGTACGAATTTTGTGAATTCATTAGTAGTCGTCGTAAAGAAAAATGATAATAGTATTAAGTTGTGTATAAATACAAGTGAAATTAATAAGCGAACGAAGCCGCAATATAATTGTCCACCAAAGATAAATAGAATATTAGAGAGAATAGGTAATAGGAAAATTTATAGCAGGTTATATTTAAAGAGTTCATTGTGTTTGATTCCATTAGCGCGAGAATCAAGGAAGTATACGGGTTTTTCGGTAGAAGGAAAATTATACCAATTTAGGGTGGTCCCGGTTGGTTTGTCCTCAAGTACGGATGCATTAGAGAATGTAATGAAAAATATTTTGGGACCGTATGAAGAATTTTGTATCCACTATATCGATGAAATATTGATATTTAGTAATAGTGTAGAGGAACACTACGTACATTTAGATAGGATTTTGTTAGAGCTAAATATAGCTGGTTTGATTTTGGATTTAAGGAAGTGTGAATTTTTTCAAAGTAGGGTTAGATTTTTAGGATATAGGATAGACAATAAGGATAAAATTAGGAAATACGAATTAAAAGGACCCCGATTTAAGAATATCATTAAGAAATATAAATTAAAAGGACCCAGATTCAAGAATGATAAGGGGGAAGTTAGAAATAGATGTAATTTAATTGACCCATGCAAAGAAACATGAATAGATGAATAAAATATAAAATAAATTTATGAATAGGCATATATATAAAATAATAGAATAAGATTTGAATATAAGAATAGGTATAGGTATGAATAGTGTAGTATAATAGGACATACGTATGAGATAAATAAAATGTAAATATAGTTTAATAAAGGAAAAGTTAGATTCTTAAAATGGAAATAAAAATATAATAATTTCATACCAATGTGAGTTTAAGTTCACGTTGGGCGCCAAAAAGGACAATGTTATAAAATTTTATATTTTAATTTGGGGGAATTATGCTGTAATAAGGGGTTGTTTAAGGGTGTACTTTATAGGAAAGGTTATTTAGAAAAGAGAAATTACCATAGGCAGCAGAAAACGGCACTTATTTAGTGAAGAATTGAGAAATAGACATAGTTTGTAAGTAGTAGGCAGTCAACACCCTGTATATAAAGTATAAATAGTTTTAAGCGACGCAGGTAAACATAGGAAGACGCATAGTTGGCGTAGGAATTAGAAATATATGCATTAAGTAGATAGTAAATATTTAATACCCTGTAGATAAAGTTTAGTTAATTTATGTAAAACAAGTAATGATATTTTTCAGTGGAAGCACGCGTATATTTATAAATAAACGATAAAGTGTAATTAGACACGCATTCAAAAGGAGTTCCAGACGATTAGATTAATAGGGAGATAAAAATAGAGCTTCAGGTAGCATAGGTAAATGCGTGCAAATAGCTAACCAATTTTGATAAGAAAAATGATTAAAAATTGCGTGAACAACATGTAAATATGAAAATTAAAAGTCGAGTTGCATCAGTTGTTTATGGAAAGGCAATTAGATCTATCAAAACACACCATGTTGATAAAGAAAGACAGCTGCAAGCAGGCTACGATTATTGGGAATCGTGGTGAATTACATCAGAAACTGCTTTAAATGTAATTATTTGTTTGGTCACAAATAAGCGACGAGTTCTAGACCATACCCACTGACGGAGTGGGAAATGAAGAATATATTAGCAAACACCGTGATAACGAAGTTAGTTTTGAACTCAACAAAGGCCGAAGTGCGTCGTTATGAAATAAAGTAATACGTAAATTTTAAAAGTGAAAGATAAGACAAGTGCCAAGATGAAAACTATAATTGCCGATTAAACGTAAGTACATTTTTGGTGAATTCATTTTAAACTAAAACATAAAAATAATAGGGCTCTGAAGTCTGGGGGAACAGTAATACAATTTTGAAGTCCAGGGGAAAATACAGTAATACAATTTTGAAGTACGGGGGAAAATAGAGTAATACAATTTCTAATTCTGGGGGAAGAATAATACAATTCGAAGTTTGAGAAAATTGAATGATAATAAGAAGAAGTCTGATATGAAACGACAATAAATTGGGGTATAAATTAATAATGGTAGTCCATAGTGTAATGGCAATAATTTAAACGTAATTCTGAATTGGGGGAAGATAAATTTTATTCAAATGGAAGCGTCGATGTGAAGAAATAAACCAGGTCAGATTTTTTAGTTATAAGACATTTTATTTTTCTATATATTTTTTATTTTGAATATTGAATTTGCTTAATATAATATGCTTGTGAAAAAGGCAACAAAAGAAGTTGCATAAGTATAAAGTGAGTAATATGATAACAGGTTTAGAATATTCTACACTTCGTTGATAAGGATAATAGGTTTTCTTTGGTGACTTTGTGTTTTGAGTAAATAGTAGATGATTGTTAATAAATGAGATTTATAACATTAACTGATTGAAAAGTGTATTTCAAATAATTTACAAAAGCTGTACATAATTTATTGGTTTCATTATATAAAATCGAAATTAACTGAATTTTATAATTCCAAATAAATGCTAGCCGAGGTCATATTTAAATAGTTCAAGGAGGAGCTACAAGTTGAATAGGAAATTGATAACACGCAAGGCGGTAACGTATCGAATTTTGCTATTGGCAGACAAGGTTGCTTCAAGATAAAATCTAGTTAAGTTGATAGCAATATTAATAAGACAGCCGGAGGAGGAGATAATTACAATTTTGTTTATTCATAGTAAATATTAAAATGGTCGTCCAAATGATGGAACGCGAATAATTTAGAGTACATAGCAAAATTAATAAGGCGCACAACATAGGGGTTCGATAATTTAGAGAGTAGCATGGCAAATTAAATATAACAGCCCAACGAAGGGGCTCGAGAATTACAGTATTATAGCATAATTAATATGTCGCACCAACGTAGGGGCTCGAGAATTCCAATATTATAGCAATATATATATATATATATATATATATATATATATATATATTTGTATTGATATAATTATGAACACACTGTAGATATGAAACAATTTTTAAAATAATACAGGTTACAATTTGTGTAAATTGCTTTTTTTATAATTTCTACAATAAATAACCGGTATATTAAACTTTGTCACACTAGTGAGTCGTCCTGTGAATATGCTAAATTTTGGGTTTCTAAAAATCTAATATTTTGTTTTGTTTTTCAGAATAGAGGCTCATAAATTATATTTCGAGATTAATCACTCTCCTAAAGAACCAACTGTTAGTGGAAACCGCATTGTGGATTTGCAATATGTATTAAGTAGGTCCATAGATCTGCAATACTGACATTCCCAAATTTGTACTGGTGGAAAACTATATTTGAAAGAGGAAAGTAACAGAGGATTAGGTCTAGTAAGCTACCTTATGTTTGCATGTACAATGTGTGATAAAATATACAAGCAATACACTGCAGATATTTCACAAAAATCAAAAATTAATTATGGATTTGTTTGGAGTACTCTGGCAACTGGCAGTACATATGGCCATTCTCAGGAACTATTTGCAGTTATGGATATACCTCCCATGACACTATCAATTTAAAAAAATTGAAGCCGAATTAGGCGCTGTAAGAAAATCTAATTGTTTAATATCTTACTTGACAGTTTGTTTAGGTATGAAAGGACAATCTTATGAAAGATGTGGAAGAAAATGGAAAAGTAGAGTTAGAGTTGGCAAGACAAAACCTTGATGTTGATGCAGATGGAATTTCATATATTACAGTATATCTGGATGGAGGTTGGAGCAAAAAGTCATATGGCCATAGTTATGATGCTGCTTCGGGAGTGGTGAGTATCGTTACTATAACCTTTAATGCAATTATAATAAAATAATATTTTCTACTATATTTTGAAATACTTTACAGTATTTGTACTATAACAACATTTTTATGTATATCTGGACATTAGGGAATTAATTGGCAAACACTTATAAAGATCATTATATCACAGATTTATGTATGCATAATTATTATGACTTCTATTAATTTAGCTATTAAATAAATAATAAACATAAAACTTAATATTGCTAGAACAAAAATGTTATATGCACCCTGTATATCAAGTGTTTATATTTTTGTTGTATAAGGTGTCTTTGCATGTATATTATGAACTTTCAAGTGATTGATGTTGTTATGTATAAAGTGGAGGGAGAGCATTAGGAAGTCTTATGCCAGAGTTTGGCCAAAACGGTTTTGCTCTGTTGAGCAGTTGTTCACTACATAAACACAATTTGTAATAACCTTTATCAAAATAAAGGTTATTACAAACTGTGTTTTAGTATTAATTACGTTTAATTAATAATACAAGTAATAACATAACAGATGTAAAACTCTATTTACAAATATAATAATTACATATAAAAATTTCCATTGCGTTGTTCGAATATTGCAGTAATGTTTTATATTTTTTAGGCTGCTATCATCGGAAGGCGCACCAAAAAGTTATTGTTTTTAGGAGTTCATAACAAATATTGTTCGATTTGTGCTAGAGCCACCAACAAAAAACTTCCTCCAAGTAAACACATTTGTTATCGAAACTGGTCTGAAAGTTCATCAGCAATGGAAGCTGACATAATAACCAAAGGTTTTAAAACATCAATCGAAATGCATGGACTTCGATACAAAACCTTCATTGCCGATGGAGATTCTAACGTGTTTGCTAGTATTAGACGAAATGTGGAATATGGTACGACTGTACAAAAAATAGAATGTGTTAACCATGTTTTAAAAAATTATGAAAAAGCATTAAGGTGCATCAAAAAGGATACTAGTGTAAATTTGCCTGTTAGAAACCAATTGACAAAAAACATAATTGCAGAGCTGGAAAATTCTGTTCAAAGTGTGATTTACACAGTAATGCACATGGGGATGTGGAGGTGCTAAAAGAAGATATTTTAAATACACCCAACCATGTTTTTAATGTTTATCGGAACTGCAAAGATTGATATTGTGTCAATGTTGGCGAAAGCACACAGAGCCAAGTCACAAATATTCAAGCCACTGGTCTGTTATTGCATATAAATGGTATATTATTACAGATTTTGAATGATTAATCATAAATTGTGTCATTTTTTAGGGGTACTCGATTTAGTTTTACAAAAAGCACATAAGTTGTTGGACGTTGAAACAAATAATCGAGCAGAACTGTTTATGGGTATCTTAGCACGATTTAATGCTGGGAAGAGGCTTAATCTTACCCAAAGAGGATCCTTCGAGAGTAGATCACATCTAACAGGATTGCGATATGACAAGGGCTTCGATTGGCATTCTACTCCATGGAAAACTGCTCTCAATGTAAGTCCAAGTCACTATTTTAAAAAGTATCTAGCTGAACAAACACATAAAGCGCAGTTGATTGCTGCAAGAAGACATATTGTAACACAAATGACCGAGAAAAAAACAAAGATCAAGTTACCAAAAATTGTAAACAATTCATATGGACCAAAAGCAGAGCAAGCAGAGTTATCATCGACAGAAATGGAGTCAGAAAGAAAAAGATTATTAAACGCCATGCAGGTAAGCATTTTTGAAAAACATGTATTGTGTAAGTATCATTGCTTTTAACAGATAATGTTTACGCCTTGCCTAATATAAATTAAAAGCATGCTCCTCTTATGTCTCGACTACGATTTGTTACTCGCGCATCGCCAAAGGTGAGCGCTGATTACAACCAATAAGATAAGTAAGTCGACACAGCTCTCTCTTAGAACACAGTCCATTTTTAAAATATCACATTCGCGCCGGTTTGTCGGCATTAATTATTAATTAATTAACAACGTGAGCACCTCTATTTCCCTTCCTTCACCAACCCTCTCCTGTCTAACCAATTATGTATTTAGTGGTGAGTGTAAAGTGATAATTGAACACGGGGTAAGTTTTTTATGCAACCACATTTTATTACACGTTTAATTTTTGTTATTGTGAACCAGCCGTTCCGCTTAGGCGTGAACATACCTTATTTTTTTGGTCTCTTCGGCCGGTATGAGTTATAGAATTGTCGTCGTGGTTGTAGGGGAGCTTGCTTTATGTTAAATTATTACAAGGTTGCTCTTAAAAGTATTTGAAATAAATTCACTCTTATCGAATTGTAATGTTAACCTCGTAATTGAGTTTGACCTGCATGTTGATAAACGGTTATCAGCACAGGTGTGTTTGTTTATATTTGGATTCAATTTTAATTATAAAATACACTTCAATTCAATTACATATTTACGTGTAGTTTATGCTATTCTGAAAATGTCTTTCGACAGCATTTCTTTGCAAGCCCAACAAGAAGCCTTATTTGGTCGCTTGCAAGTCATTTGGGATTATGCTATTTCCGCAAATGTAAGTAAATTAAACTTATTAGAAGCAAAAATGCAAAGGCTTCCGATTATTGAAAATGCTCTCGAAAAACTACAGGTAGCAATAATAGAATTCAACGCTACTAAACCCGACCCTAAAGTACATGTAAAATTAAATCTAGTGTCTTTCGATGATCTGTTTGACGTAATTCGTTCAAAATATTTAGAATTGAAAGAAAATTCGACAAAATCAGTTTCTGCGGATGCTCTGGCATTTAAGGGCCCATCCGTTGAATGTTTAAAACCCCTAGAAATTCCTGTTTTTGATGGTTCCATTGATAAGTGGAATAATTTCATTACTACTTATCGCAGTGTTGTACACGAAAACAAATCTATTCCAGTCTCATTAAAATATTTATATTTTAGATCGTATCTCGATAAGGAAGCATTAAGTGTCATCTCTGATCTAGCGTTAGATCCCAATTTGTATGAGCAAGCATTTAAAAAACTTTTAGACCGCTACGACTCGCCACGCAGAATTGTTAATTTTTATTTGAATAAAATTCTTCAATTTAAATCTACTGGTTCCTTATCAAATTTCATAAATACACATTTCAACGCAGTAAGCACTTTGAAATCTGCCCCCGACGTTGAAGATTTATCGGACTTTATTTTATTTTCTCTATGTTATCGTAATTTGGATCCTAAATTACAACATGCATTTGATACACGCGCGGATTCTAATGTGCCGACTTGTGCTAAGTTGTTCGAATTTTTAACCGCGCAGAATAAAACCTCAGAAATGCACGAAGATGTTCAAGCTTTAAAACCCGTCAACGTAAATATGCCACCGCGCTTCAAATATAATCTGAATAAGTATTTTTTTGAAAAAGAATCCACTAACGATGCGCAAGTAAAATGCGATCGTAATTCATGTCCCTATTGTAATGAAGGGCATACAATTTACGCGTGCAAAAACTTTCAAAAATTAAATGTTTCCGATAGATATACCGCGGTAAAAAGAATGTTGCGTTGTTTTAAATGTTTAGGCAATCATATTAAGGGCTACAACTCTAAAGGAAGATGCGGGTTATGTAGCTCGAGATATCATCACACCTTTTTGCATAATGCGTCGCCTGTCTCGACTTCGGGACCGATAACCCCTGTGACCCCTTCCACATCCGATATGAAAGAGACAGTTTCTACATGCAATGTGTCTAATAATCCTAAAAATTATACAGTGCTTTTAGGAACGATTCAGGCTAAGATTCGGGACATCAATGGCGATTTTCAACCTGTAAGGTGCGTTCTTGATTCAGGGTCCCAAATCAATGCGATCACTTCTGCTTGCGTGCAACGTTTGGGTCTTAAATATGTTCGCAATCACAGTAAAGTGTGTGGACTAGCCAATACCGCTGTTAATTCTAAAGGGCTAGTCGATTGTTTTCTACTTTCCAATTATGCAGATCAACGAATAAATTTTTGTGCCTCTATTCTTCCAAAACTTACAGGTAATATCCTGGTTGTTCTTTACCACGTGGAATTTATGAACGATTTAAACATTTACCCTTGGCTGACCCTAATTTCCATGTATCCGCTCCGGTAGAAATATTATTAGGAGCGGACATATGTTGTAGAATATTATTTTCGGATAACGCAAATAACCGTCTTGGTAAACCTCTAGCGATTGACACTATTTTTGGATACGTGTTATTGGGACAGGTGTCTTCTCCGCAAGGACCGTAAAACGCTACTTCGCTTTGTATAATGTCGCAACCTCTTGAAAGCGAAGTAAAAAATTTTTGGGCGCTCGAAGAAGTCTCGCAACCTCCTGCTGTGAATATTGACGACAATTATTGTGAAGCACATTTTGTTAGTACCCACTCTCGCGATGAAACTGGTCGTTACATTGTAGCCCTACCCTTCAAGGATAATGCCGAACCTCTAGGGCGCAATCGTGAAATTGCTTATAACAGTTATCTAAATTTAGAACGGCGACTTCGGAATTCAACCAAAAATCAAAAGGTTTATGATTCATTTCTCAAGGAATATCTATCTCTAAATCACATGAATGTTGCTCTGTAACCCTCCGATTATATTTTACCACACCACGGCATTCATAAAACCACAAGCAGTACTACTAAACTACGAGTGGTGTTTAACGGATCTGCTAATGATTCGACCGCTAAGTCTCTCAATCAACGTCTTTACGCTGGTCCGAAACTGCAATCAGGTTTGCCCGAAATAATATTTTTATTTCGTTCCCACAAAATAGCACTTTGTGCTGACATACGAATGATGTACCGCCAAATTTTAGTACGTACACAAGATAGAATATACCAACATATATTCTGGCGACCCTCCCTCGACAGCGGAGTTCAAGAGTACGAATTGAACACGCTTACTTATGGTCTTACTCCATCCTCTTTTATTGCGCAACGCGTGTTAAAACAATTGGTGATCGACGAAGGACAACAATTTCGTCTAGAATCTGTGGCCTTGCTGAATCACACGTATATGGACGATGTGATTTCAGAAGCCATGTCCGTTGCGGCAGCTCAACAGCTGCGATCTGAATTAATAAAATTGCTGTCTCTTGGCCAATTTCAGTTAAGAAAGTGGTCCAGCAATGACAACTCTCTTTTAAATCAATTTCAGGAATCTGAATTAGAGCCTTCCGTAGCAATTTCTGATGAAATCTCTGGTATCAAAATATTGGGACTAGTTTGGAACCCGAATTCTGATAATTTTACCTACTATGTTGTTCCTTTCGAAGGGAATATTTCAAAACGTTCCGTTCTTTCATATATGGCTAAAATTTTCGACCCTCTCGGCTGGTTGACTCCGGTGGTGTTCTTAATAAAACATTTTTTACAACAATTATGGGTACAACGTTTAGGCTGGGACGACACGCCGGACACCGACTGGTGTTTGAAGTGGGAGAAAATTTGTTCCCGCCTTACTGAATTATCAAATTTGAAAATTCCTCGCTGTTTGTTTTTAGACTCGGGACAGTACCGACTTTTAGGGTTTTGCGATGCCAGTGAGAAGGGTTATGCTGCATGTGTTTTCTACATGGCACGACTTCAGATAACACGAATTGCCATCTCCTACAAGCTAAAAGTAAAATTTCACCCTTAAAATTTCTTTCAATGCCCCGTATGGAATTATTAGGTGCTGTTTTGTTATCTCGTCTAGTATATTCTATAATCTCTAATAAAATTCCTTATCCCTTAAAGGAAATAAAATTATTCACCGATTCTCAAGTGGTACTAGCGTGGATTAACACTCCTTCTTATTTATTAAAAACATTTGTTGCCAACCGCGTGGAAATTATCTTAGAATACACTGCCATTCAACAGTGGTACCATATTTCTGGTGAAAACAACCCCGCCGATATGGCTTCTCGTGGTCTTATTGCGCACCAGTTGATTGACAACGATATCTGGTGGCATGGCCCATCTAACTGTAGAGATCTAATTACGGCTTCCAGGAATGTTAGATCATGGAGCCCGGTGTACCGTTTATAGAAAGCGTTTGGGTCAGCCTTCAGGTCGGTTACACTACATGAGTTTGTATATAATAGTGAGTCGAACGATGAATCTAGTTTCCCAAATAGCCTTACCCAGGATTGCTAACATACTCTTAATGTCTCTGAAACTAATTTATCTATGAAATTAAGCAATTGGGTAACTGATCGTAGCAAATCCCACTCAGCTACTACCAAGTTGCTGCGAATTGTGTCTGCATATCATTTATCCGACCTCTGGACTGCAAAACTTTGTTAAAAACTCATACTACTCAATAAATAAGGATATTGGTCAATTAGGAGTAGTAAATTTATTGCCGCACATCTCATTAAATAGCGTATTTCCTGATAAAGAAATCAAATCGAGTTTCAATATTGATGGCATACCCTTATTTCCAAGTTCTCACATTCAAATATTTGGTTCCCAATTAGCTAATAATTCACTTCTTACAGATTTTGTGAAACATTGTGAAATTTTTATGGCAAAGAATGTTTTGCGTCCAATATCCACACATTGTGTCATTTGAGTAAAGATGTAGAAAAGTATGATCCATTAGATCAATATTCAGTCTACAAAAAAAATTAGTAAAATGTCCACATAAGCCATTACAACAGGTGTTCTGTAGAAGAAATTAATACTGCAAGTACTACCAACTGTTCATCTGATGATCATTTACAATTCATATATATTCATTATTCTGGTCCATTACTACGTGAGAGGTCTACCTGCTCCCAATTCAAAAAATTATTTGCAAAGGCTATACATTCATTATTTGTTCATATTGTATTCTGACTCGTACTTTATGATGAACGATAATACTATCGTTCAAATACACAATATATTATTAATTCTGAAACTAATGCATTTGTGGTTGGAAGATATTAAATGACTCGTTTTGCAATATCGCGAGTATGTCGAAGCAGTAAGACGTGTGAATGTGCTACTCTTGTAAACAAATCATTTGGATAAGCAGGAACATAGCGTAATTGTATATTTTTCAATTGTTATGTAATTATTCATTTGTTTCACTAATTTTTCTTGTAGAGATATGTGGTGGTGTAAAAGTAGTCTATTACTAAACTTCGCCTGCATGGACCTGCAAATATGTCTTATATACTAATATTTAATGTAATATTAACAACAATAAAGTCAATTTCAATTCGAAAGCTGTTGGTATATTTATTATTAAACATTTATGTATTGACCTTAAAATATGGGGTTTAACAAATATTTACAAATGCCTATTATTCCCTCTTTTTACCGATAGTTTTATATCATTTACATTGCTACGTATGGTGTAAAACAGTGTTCCTTTTAAATTTTTGGTTGGTAATGATTTAACGGTTAAAAATACCTATATACACATTAGTGTAAATATTACAACAATTGAACCTATTTTTATTTTGTTAGTTATTCATTAAAAATAAAACATTTGTAATAACTTTGTTTTAATAAAGCACACTTTACAGGTAACAAGTCAAAGTTTTTTGTATTGGAAATACTTTCTTCGATATTAGCATTTGATGCAAGATATTAAACCGAAGAACCCAAATATTCTATTAGTTATAAAATATTTATTGAAATAAACGTTTACTCGTTTTTGACAAAGCAATTTAATGTAACAAAATAGCTATTTTTTGACAGAATAAACCAAAAAGGAATTCTTTTATGGTTTATTTCTAATCACCTATAGATAGGTCTAGTTTTGTAATTCGTTTAATCCTAAACAAACTTTTACGCTTTTATTTTTAATTTAGCTTAATATATATTTCATGATTAGTGGGAGTTTTGAAGCCTGCTATGTGGGGGTAAAGAATGGAAAGACTAATAAGTTGCCTATGTATTTAAAGCTGATTTTGACACTTTTCAAATCGAAAATATAATTACCATTGCAGACCCCTGGTAAGATACACAAGACAATGAACTTCCCCAAAGTGAAGTGTAAAATGATGTAGGAATAATTATTGTTTTTTGAGAACGTCCTCCCCCCAGATCGTTAAAATTTGTAAATCATTTTGCTGAGTACCAAAGGTGTAGCCTAATTTGTAACAATACGTATCCTAATTCCGTGTGATGGCTCCACTAAGATATTTTAATAAACTTCACTTTTGCTAACTGAACCAATATTTTACTTACATTGAATATTGTAGAATTTCTAGTTACGTTTTGGGATACGGCACACTACCCTTTCTTTAAAAACTATTATAACATAGTATAAGTTTCCCAAAGTAACACTGCTGTAATAATTTACTTATCGCTTGTAAACATAAACATGGAAGTTTATAAACTGTTATAAACAACCATGGATGTTGAGGTTATATCATTTTTGGCTTCATAAATATTCGCAATTAATCCAATCATTATTATATTACACTTATCAAATGGTAATTTACCATATATTATTAGTTTACTTCATTTCAATGCGACAAAAACAAAGTCCAAAATAATTCAATTTGAAATATTCTGGTTTTAAACCTTATTCTACACATCATTAACAGTGCCATCTTCGGAAAAAGTTGTGAACAACTTCTATTAAAATGGCGTACAATTAATGTAATAATTCAATAAAATCCATTCAGTACACTATGGCTATCATGATCAATATTTTTGAATTTTTTTTTACAGAACGATTATATATGTATTCTGCTATCCAACGAATGCTTTTTTTTATATACAAATTGATTCTGTTAGATGTAGTAACTAAAATAAAGTAAGTGAATTTTAACATTACTTTTAACAGCTATTTCCTGGTTATTACTCCACTTTAGAAAAAAAAACAAACCTTCGTTAGAAAGTACAAAGTTTTGTGAGTCTAATGGTGAAGTTACATTTTGTATATTTTCAATCCAACAAAAGTTATTTCCCAAACAGAATAACCTGTTTTTTGATGGATTTTAGGCAGCCAACCATACATCCGATCGCGCCCTTAATAACACAACGAGGTATAATTTAATCACTAAATACTTTCAAGACCTCCTATAATAATAATTTTAAATGCTGTAGAAATACAATTTTCAATGTTGGGTCATAATTATTTTACTAATTACATATTAAATTATTAAATAAAATGGTACCTAATTAAAATAAAACTCTAAAATTAAATAAAATCAATGTCTTCATGCTGTCCTTGTTGGTATTATTTACACTTCAATTGTAAAAATTGTAAAACTTCCAAAGTCAAAATTTCATGTTTCGCATAGTTATGGTCTTGAAAATATGTAATGTTTAATTTCTGAAAATGCAGTACACCTTGTTTAGATTAGTACATGTATTTTTTTCTAACAAACATTTATCATCATCAAACTCGGACAGAAGGCCAGTTAATTAGGAGCCAATTATCTGTGATAACATTATCCATACAGTCAGTCACGGTGGTGCGAATGTTGGGGGTACCATACATAGACTTTCTTTCCTCCGCATGTCTCTGTTTTGTGCGTTTTGTTAGATTCTCGTACTTATTTCGCAGAACTTGAACGTGTCGATATTGAACACGTCAGAGCATGGTGAACTCTGAACAAACTTTATTCAAAGCGGAATGTATTATTTTAATAGTATTTGTATCTCTCTTTCTACATTCGAACAGTTTATCATATTTATTTACCAACTTGAATAGTAAAGCCTGTGTTTTCGGCGTAAAATTTATCGCACGCTTTCCTTTTTCCTTATTATTCATTGAAACAAAAAACGGTTATGCTTGTTTACAATTCCCAATTCAATTAAATTAACCTTGACATTAATGACAATAACCACGAGCATCCCGCGGTAGTAATGACGCGGCTGCATTGACAGTTGTAAACGGATTGAGGTTACGTAATTTTTTTTGTTTACATAAATTGGATGAGGTCTGTGTTAATGTTAAATTGATTGTTTATCTCCTTATTTATATAGGAGAAGTAAAAAATGAATATTTGCCAAGATTGTGGTTCTGAATTTACGTAAAATAAAACTTTGTATGGTCACTTAAATAAATTTCATGATTTGAATATAAGAGACCACTTTCTATAAGCAACCAACTTTGGATAAAAAAGAAGTTAAATTCAGTGCAAAGAAGAAAATTAACTTTACACGAATATTATCTATATATGTTAGCTCTTGTATGTAAACAACTTGGTATTTTGTACTAACTTGTTGCTATTCTAGGTATCTTTCGTACTTGTGTCAATATGCAGTTTATAGGTACTTTGCTGGGATTTCTTTAATTTGATTTGTAAATTATTAATTACTTGAGTGAAATGTGTTTAATAATAGTAATAAAGGCTTGAGGTTTCAGTAATTGAATTATTATTTTTTAAAAAGTAAACACGTTATGTACCCATATACATTCTCAATAGATACCTAAATTAATTAAGAAAGAAACTAATTTTATTTTGTCGAGAATTTTGTTTGCACTGTCAGTCGACTCAAATATGTAAAAAAACAAGGTAAAAAATTAAGATTATTTTGGTAGTCCGACTAAAAGAAAAACTAAAATACTGCACTGTTAATATAAGAACACTCAATCCGACAGATTTGACGAAATTACAATAACTTACCAGCGCTTGTAACACTAATAAAACAAAGTGAGAACTGAGGATTAAATTAGATTAGTTGCGTACTTGTAGGTTTCCCATCAAAATCGCTGGGATTGTAATAATTTCCAGTAATTTGTACATGTATTTCTGCGAGTGGTTTCCCCATCGGATTTTATTCCCAAACAAGAGAAGGAAGAACAAAATCTAACCTTATAAGTTTTAGTGTTAATTAAACCTACTTTCTACTGAGATAATACACTGTCTTATCTTAACATAAAATCAGGTGATGTATGATCAGATCTTGTATGAACATTAACATTAAGGTTTGAGTTATTAACCAAACCATTCCTAGTAAAAAAATTTCTTCTGTTAGGGTAGGCTTTTTAAGATCATTATTCCTTGTTGATTTTTTCTTTGTTGAAAAAAGCCGCACCTGATGTTCAACTTTTTTATCAATATTAATCTTCTCTGTAGTTTTTAGATCAATAGATTTTGCTTTATTTAATGTGTCAATGATTTTATCAAATTGCTTCATTATACCCAGATGTACGTCGTCAGTTAACGAAGCATTCTCACATAGGTTTATTATTAGCTCGGCTTTTTTTTAATAATATAATTTTTTGAAGATTTTGCTTCATGTAAAATATTACTGCTGAAAAGTTCATTAACGTTACTAATATGCAATGGTGTGGCAATGTCAAGATTCGATTTGTAAAACTGTATCGCACAAGCATGTATGTGTTTGCAAATGTTAAGCTTTATCATGTTGTCAATACAGGTGCATTGAAATGTATGAACACATATGCTGCACTTTGTACAACTTAGGCATAAACCTTCACAGACCTCATCTACTCTGGTAACTTGATACTGTTGAAAAGCACAAGTGGACGACGTAACTAAAAATTCGTTATCATTTTCAAGACGTCTAATAAAATCTGATGTAATTGTTAGACTTGCTTTATGACTTTGTTTAATTCTATTAATTTTGTCATTGGAAGTATTCTTTGCAAGTTTAATTATACGTTTAAACAAGCTATCTCGAGCAATTCACATTACTGCATTAATGCTTTTGTCCAAACGTTTTACTTTCCGACCTTCCAAATACACATACTTCAAAACTTTGTGCATCGATTCAAGATACATGTTAGTGTTTATTCCTAAGCCCAATCGATAGCAATATGCCCAAGATGTTGAACGATTTGCATAATTATTATGAAAATATTCAACAAATGATTTAAAATGTCATTAAATTCATCAATAGATACACACTGTAATAAAACACGAAGGGATTTATATACTACTACTTTCTTTTCAATCCCTCCATTGATTTTGCCAGGTACATAGCAACTGGTGAGGTACCTTGGCCATAACATGATGCTGGAGCATCATCAGACATAAAAACCGTAGTTGATATAATATCCACTCTTAATTTAATTCTTCCAAAAAACAACTTGAGAATCATTTCGTCAGCACGATTTGAAAAACAAAGTGCCACTGGGCACCCTGAACCAAATTCATCCACTGTCATTAGTGTGTAGAGCTGAAAATCGTAACTATTTGTACCGTGTGTACCATCAACGCACACTTTGTCGTTCCCAAATTTAAGCAACTGTTCACGTTGAAAAGAAGTCATTATGACTAATGCAAAATCTTGAACATCTAAAATTTTTTTCTGAGTCATTTGGGTTTCCTTCTACACCTTGGCTTTTATAATATAACACTGGGCAGTCGCTTCCTAAGTTCATCATCTCCTCTACCCAGAGCCGTACGCTAATTGCATCATTTAGGTGACGTTTCACACCATACTCAACATTGAAGTCCTTAACAATATTGTGCATATCTTTTGTTTCTAACAACAAAATTCTCTGTGAATTTTCTTGTTTTAAAGCAGAATCACGAACATCATCCAATAAATGTTGAAATGTAACACCTTCCTTTAATTTTCCTGAAACACATCAATTGTAAAATTTCAAACAAGAACTTTATGCTCGAAAATACCTGCAATTTCTGCTTTACTCTCTTTACTTAAAAAAACTCGACCAATATCGTTGGTATGTCCAACATGAGTTGTCCAGAAGAACAGACCCATCGTTTTTTATCGTCGCTTCCATTCTTGAGGGACAAACACTTCCAATTTTATTAGTGCCTGTGCTTTTTAAGCTTCTAAAACCCTTGCCTTTTGGAATGTAGTTGTACGATCGATGGCAATTATAGTACTCCTTTTTGGTGCCATCAGACAATAATTTAGCTGAAGCGTGAAGTATATACATTGCCAAAGATTTTTCCTGTTCTTGGTTTTTCCAGTTTTTGAACTCTGTTAAACAATATAAAATTAGTATATAATTAACACTTTGCATAATAATCTTCAAACCTAATTGTGAATTAAAATGTAGTTGATCAAGTTTAGTTTCAATTTGATGTTCATTTGCCAAATGTTGTCGAGGTTTTTTTATCCCTTTAGATGTGTTGTACAATTTTCATAAAAGCACTTGATTAATCAGTGATTAATTTTTTATAGTTAAATTTCATATAAAATCAATAACTTGATGATTGGAACATATTTTAACATGTTTCTATTTATACGGTTGAGGGGATGGTCATTAAAGAAGTTTGCGATAACGTTATCGTAAGGTTTAAGTAGCCGTTTTTTATATTTATCTTGAGGAGGAAAATTACCTTATTGCCATGATATTTAGTGGTATGTGAAGGGGGTTAAGTAGCCTTGCGACTACCAAGATCCATCTTACTCCTTCAACAAATTGCATGGATGTGTCTAGATTAGACGGTTTATAAGAGACCAACGACCCAAAAAAGGCATTCGGGTCTCAGGTGCGATTTACACGACTTTAAACAACATATGTTTCCACTAGCAAACTGGATGAACCTAGCAAATTTTGTTAGAAAGCATGTAAGATTATTACGCAAAACTTGATATTTGTAAAGCGTATTCTATTTATAAGTACTAGGACGTAATCTCTACAATTTTGGATGGTAATTGATAAAACTTGTTATTCTAAATTAAATACCAGTTTGTTTATAGTACCTAATATTGTTTTGCATAATAGTAAATTTGTTTTCGCAAATGTTTATTCCTAGGATTTACTCTATTACTTTTACTAATGCTTGTGTAATTTATATTCACAGAATAAGAGTCAAAATTTTTACATGAAGATAAAGCAGTCTTGATACTTTGCAATAACTTATCTTACTTATTCACATTTTCAGGAGCTATTTTGTTATCAATAAAAGGCTCTATGTATTTCGCATGCCGTTTTATTAACCGATATAAATACACGCGTATCGAAACACAATTGTTTTGGCTGTTTCAAGATCAGGTTTGACGTATAAATAATAACCTTTGCACTTTTATAAATAATTTCCTCTTCCATAATACTTATTAACAAAACTTATTATCTAATCCTAATTCTGATAATTCTATGCAAAGTTAAAACAAATGAAAATGAAATTCAAAACCTATATGGCGCGGTGCGGTGATGTTATATAATTATAATATTTATGTGAAAAATATATGTTTTATTTTATGTACAGATCTATAAAATATAAGTGGAAGAGGCGTTTTAGCAGTTAGATTCCGTTACAGTGTAATTTGAATATTTACCTACCGCGTGAGGGTATCCAATTAACAATAAATAATAAATGGGAAGGACCTCTAACACTATAGTACCCTCACGTTTCGGGACATTGCCTCGCAAGCTGCTGCAGTCGGTGAGAAGGGGAGGTTCATTAAACAACAACACACTAAGACAAAATTCCAATTGTTTTATTAAATGGCTACTAATTAACTTAACCTAATTACATATGCATACAAAATTATACAGTAATTAACATTATTTACAATAGGGCGCCACCATGGGAATTAAACGGCCCATGGACCGATCGCGGTAATAGCTCTCGTCGCACTTTGTTCGTGGCGATGAACCAAGATTGCAGGATAGAAAATACTTCACTTCACAGGGGCAAATCTTATAAAGTCTCCGGCTAGCACAAACACAACTTAACTAAACAATTCTAAAGTCCTTATTTTATGAATATTAACAACAGTTCTGGGTGCAAACACCCCAATACTTATAATTAATTAACGCTACCGTAGTCTACTTAGCTTGCATACTGAAACGACCTTCCTTTAATCACGGGGTCATCAATAACAGGAAAAACACGACCTTCACACGGGTCAAATAGTACAGTAACGGAATTCGTGGCTTAGTTATTACAAGCCTCGGACAACGTCGAAACACAATAAAATAAGAAACCCTTCAAAAGATGCGGTCTTTAACAATTACTGGAACGGAGCTTTAACCCGAAGTTGTATGTTATGAAAGCCGACAGATATTGTATTTAAACAAATAAATGACTTATGATGCATAACACAGCCTTGAGTTCATAGTAATACCATATATAATAATTACTTACTCAGAGAAATAAACTAACTTTGAACATAACGGCACGTACTTGAATTCAGAGAAATAAAACACTTACTCAATCTTGCAAGTTCGCGAGCTTTAGACTACAACGCGTCTGGAAATAAACAACCCCGATTACCACCGGCTGGCATCCTTATATACATTTAAGTTAATTGAAAAATAACCCCTTTCTTGGCTCTCATACTCGGCTTAGGATACGCTGGTCGTAAATCTTTAAGAATAATTAAACTGCCAATTGCCCTAAGATAGCCACACAAGTAGATCTCGGAACTAATTTTAGTTGAGTACTCCGCTAATTGAAAAATTGCTTTCGACCACCCTGACATAAATAGGATCCTAAAACATGATTGACATCTAATCATAGATAGCAACTAATCTGACATGTGTAGTGCCTTTGAAGTAAAGTGCCTTTAGAAAAATTGATTAACTCTTGGATTAGACCTTCCTGGAAACTTCGCTAGGACGCTACTTGGGTAGTCTTGCAACCGTTACAATTACAGACATATTTATGCTACCAGACCTTCATTCTAATAATTAGAATGCTAAAATTAAACTAGAAAATAACTATTTTTAGAAATCATAGAACTAATTAGAGCCTATTAAAACAGCATGTTACACAGCCCCCTCGAAAAATTGAAATTGCTTTTAGGAATTTCAAGCAAATTGAAATAAAATAAATGTAGAATTTAACACATCCAACCGCAATTATGTTTAAGCCAACTGAGTCTTTTCAGAAAATTGGCGGAAGGAAAAAATTAAAAATTGGAAAAATAAAATATTAGTGAGGTTTTAGGTCTTGGACGTGGAACACCCCTAGCGGTTTTCCGTCCATAGAAGATAGTCTATAAGTGGTAGAACCTAAAACTTCCATCACCTTTGCTTCTAGGAACTTCGGGGTTAATTTTTTATTGAAATGTTTAGAAGCATCTGATAATATAAAATTGCGCTTCCACACTAAATCCCCTACTTTGAAATTTAATGGTCTGCGCCTTAAATTGTAAGAGTGCGTATTACGTTCATACGCCAAATGTATGTTTTTCTGAACTTCTTTAAAGATGGGCGATAATTCATTGAGGTCTTGAACCAATTGTTCTCGAGTATCAATTGCTAGATCCTCTGGATTTAAATCCTTTAATTTATTATAGAAATCCCCGGTCAGAGGAATCGTGCGTCCAAAAGCTAAAAATGTTGGGGAATATTTTGTGGATTCATGAACAGCATTACGAAGCGCATGGGCAATTTTGTGAATATCATCGTCCAAATTTTTCTGAGAATCTTGAATGTAACTGCGAATGACAGCTCCAATTACCTTGTTAACGCGTTCTACATAATTAACTTGAGGATGGTAGCTGGCGTTAAACCAAACAGAAGGTATTTTATAATTTGTCATGATATTAGAAAATAAATTACTTTTAAATTGAGGGCCATTATCTATCATACAAATTTGAGGTACCCCATATACCAAAAATACAAAATTCTCCAGGTAATTACAAATTTGTTTTGTTGAAGCGCTACGCATGGGATGCAATAAAGTGAATTTTGTAAACCAGTCAGTACAACTAAAAGATAAGTATTCCCCAATTTCGAGCGCGGAAAGGGCCCCATTAAATCAATCGACAAACATTGAAACGGAAATGAAACTTTTTTCTCTTTGCCCATAAAACCATAATGGTTGAACGTGCTGGATTTGCTTTGGCAGCACGTAACACATTTACTAATGTATTTAGAAATATATGACCGCATTTTGGGCCAGTAATAGAGCTCTTTGATTTTTGTATATGTTTTAAATACACCCAAATGGGCCGAAACTGGATCATCATGGCATTCTTTTAAAATTTGTGCACGACATGATTTCGGCACTACTAATTTCCACTCAATTAAATTGGCTTTGATATTCAAATTATTCGGAATAAACTTATACATTTTATCATTTTCTACTCTCCAATCGGGATATAGATCTGGCTTTTCCTTAATATTATTTAACATGTTTTTGTACCAATCCTCGACCTCGTCTAAAGAAAAATTTAAAGAATTAATAGCATAAGCTCCACTAGGAGCTCGGATAATGTATCTGGTACCACATTAAATTTACCCTTCCTGTGGATAACTTCGAAATCAAATTGTTGGAGTTTCACACTCCATCTAGCTAAACGTCCCGCAGGATCTTTTAAGTTGTGGAGCCAAATTAAAGAATGATGGTCCGTGATGACCTTAAAATGAGTTCCTTCAATATATGGTCGGAATTTTGAATAGCAAAACACACTGCCAAAAGTTCCCGTTCTGTGACTGAATAATTTTTCTCTGCTGAATTTAAACTGCGAGAAGCATAAGCAATTACATGTTCTTCGTCTCCTTCTCCCTGAGTTAAAACACAACCAACGCCGTAATTTGAGGCGTCACATTGTAAAGAAAAAACTTTCGAAAAATCAGGACTCCTTAAAACAGGAGCCTTTGTAAGAACATCTTTAATTTTTTCAAACGAAATAAGAGTCTCGTCCGTCCATTTAATCGCTTGCGATTTTTTCTTTCCTTTTAATAAATCATTGATAGGTGCTATAATTGTGGCAAAATCCAAAACAAAACGCCTATACCAAGAGCACATACCGGTGAAACGTTTTATTTCAGTGGCTGTCTTGAGTTGAGGAAAATTTACAATTGCGTCAATTTTTGCTGGGTCAGTTCGGAGACCATCTTTATTCACAATATATCCCAGATATTGTAACTCTGGTTTACAGAACTCACATTTTGAAATGTTAATAGTTAAATTAGCGCCTTTCAACTTCTCATACACTTCGTTCAGAATTCTAATATGCTCTTTAAATGTGCTTGAAATAATAATTATATCATCTAAATAAACAAATACCGATTGGGATAATGAAAAATCAAAAATAGAGTCCATGAGCCTCTGTAATGTGCCTGGAGCATTGGCCAAACCCATCGGCATTACATTATATTGAAATAATCCGCGCCTTGGGACAGTAAAGGCTGTTTTTTCCGTGCTTTCGTCACTCAAGGGCAATTGCCAGAAGGCTTTTTTTTAAATCGATTGAACTGAGATATTTCGCATTGCGTAATCTATCAAGAATGTCATTTACAAACGGAATGGGATACGCGTCTTTTTTTGTAATTGAATTTAATCGTTTAGCGTCAAAACATACACGAAATTCACCTTTTGCTTTTTTCTTTACTAACAGTATGGGGGAGTTCCACGGGCTATTGCTTGGGCTAATAATGCCTTGTTCAAGCATTGCATCAATTTCTTTATTAGCATGTTCCAGCATCGCCGGTGATAATGGGTAATACCTTTGTTTAATTGGTTCAACGTCTTCCGTTGTAATATGATGTGAAATTTTAGTGGTTCGGCCTAAGGTAGGACGATCCAGGGATTGAAATAAAGAAATAACATTGTTTAATTCAAATTTCTGGTCTTCATTTAAATCGGCCATAACTTTAATGAAATTTAATTTATTCGTTTCCGCAGAATGAGCATAAAATTCATTTTTTGAAAAATCTACTTTCAATTCAAATAATTGACAAAAATCAATCCCTAACGTTAGGGTACACTCTATTGAGTCGGAAACTAAAACATTTAAAGACCGAGTAACCCCGTTTATAGTCAAGGGCAAATTAATTGAACCTAAAATTGATTGTGAAGTGCCATCTGCGGTTGTTAATATAGACGTCTTTACATTTTTAATTAATTCTAACTTCTATTTATCCAATAAACACAGACCATGTCTGCCTAAAATAGAGGTATTCGCCCCGGAATCCAACAGTGCGGTATAAGTTTCCTTAAATAACTCGATATTAGTATAAGGTCTTGCATCACCTTTTACTTTATAAAAATTTGAAAAAACCTTAGATGCTTTACAAAAATTTTTAACTTTTACTAACCACTCCGACCACGTCTTTTTGTCAGCAGCAATATTATTAAAAGAGGAAAAGCAACGGCTGACTACGCGCTCTCCTGTCCTTAGTTTTTTGAATTATTTGAGCAGTTTGGACAATTTGTGGACGTAACTTCCCGCTGCCCACAAGAATAACAAAATATTCCGCGTTTCTCCGGACAATTATGAAACGAGTGACCCCGTCTTTTACAGTTGAAACAAATAGTCGAAAATTTTGCTGTGTTTTAAAATAATTCGACACGCCGGACCAAGGTAAATTATTATTAGAAAATGAACTCTGTCGAACTTGACGTTCTAAGATAACTGGTACGTTGGCAGAATCAGAATGTTCCTGTTTAATAAAATTTGGAGGCTTAATGTCTTCTAAAACCTCACAACGAGAAATCAAATGGGAAATGTCAGTCACTTCAACTAACGCCAGTTGCGTGGCATAAAAAGTCTGTAAATTTCTTTTAATAATTTTTATTTGTTCCCGGACTGGAATGGAATCTTCTAATTGAGAAAACAAGTTTACCATCTTTGAAATATAAATGGTAGGTGATTCCTCGGCGCCTTGCCGTCTGGATTTAATTAACATTAAAAGATTCTCTGCATAATCGGCTGAAAGAAAATCTTGTTTTAATTTAGAAATTAATTGATCCCCTGAATTTACTGTACATCGCGTTGCTCTATACCAATCCAATGCTGAACTGGTGAAAAGATCAATAGCCCCTTCGAAAAGATCATCTGACGAAACTTTTCTTGCAACTTGCAGTTCCTTGACGCGTTGATCAAAATCTAAAACCGATATAGAATCAGATTCACCCGAAAATTGTAATCCCCACTTGTGGATCGGGACTGATATCGTTGATTTATTCAAGGACTTAATTAGAGTACCTAAATCATTACTAGAAATCGAAACCGATGGGGTATTAATGGAAGAAACCGTTGATGCTCTAGGGCATGAAACCTCTGCTGTTGGTGTTATTGTAGGATCTTTATTACCACTAGCCGAACAATAAGAAGGGTTATCGTTTATCTCATTTTCCCCGTTTACCTGTTCTAAAATCTCAAAAGCTCTAATGCACTTAGAATGCAGTTCTTTGTGTACCTCTAAAAATTCAATATCGAAATTGACATAATTTAGTCTCTGTGTTACATGCATTAATCTCGTGTTAAGTTTAATATATTCTTTCCTTTTAGGAAGAATGGTAAAAGAATTTAAACTGTTTTCTAATTCAAAAATCTTAAGTTTCAATAAATCAATTTCGTCCTTTTGAACGATTTCAATTTTTTCATACTTAGAAAAAACATTACTGTCGACTTTCTCAACAATGAGTTTTGAACGCAAAACTTTTCGTTTTTCTAACACACTTAACTTTGTTGGTTCAACGTTCCTAATTGAAAGCTCGTGACTCAGTTCGTCACTTCTTAAAGCTTCCACCACATACATGACTAAATAAAAGGTAAATGCCAACAATAGCGAAACCTGTTCCTAAATCACTAATATTAAACTGTTAATTCTGCTCAAATCTTAATAGTACTATAGAAATAAAACAATCTAAAACTTTGTCCGTGTGTTGTTTACCATATTTAAGATTTTTAACCACGTTAATGCGCCAGTGTGATTTGAATATTTACCTACCGCGTGAGGGTATCCAATTAACAATAAATAATAAATGGGAAAGACCTCTAACACTATAGTACCCTCACGTTTCGGGACATTGCCTCGCAAGCTGCTGCAGTCGGTGAGAAGGGGAGGTTCATTAAACAACAACACACTAAGACAAAATTCCAATTGTTTTATTAAATGGCTACTAATTAACTTAACCTAATTACATATGCATACAAAATTATACAGTAATTAACATTATTTACAATAGAGCGCCAACATGAGAATTAAACGGCCCATGGACCGATCGCGGTAATAGCTCTCGTCGCACTTTGTTCGTGGCGATGAACCAAGATTGCAGGACAGAAAATACTTCACTTCACAGGGGCAAATCTTATAAAGTCTCCGGCTAGCACAAACACAACTTAACTAAACAATTCTAAAGTCCTTATTTTATGAATATTAACAACAGTTCTGGGTGCAAACACCCCAATACTTATAACTAATTAACGCTACCGTAGTCTACTTAGCTTGCATACTGAAACGACCTTCCTTTAATCACGGGGTCATCAATAACAGGAAAAACACGACCTTCACACGGGTCAAATAGTACAGTAACGGAATTCGTGGCTTAGTTATTACAAGCCTCGGACAACGTCGAAACACAATAAAATAAGAAACCCTTCAAAAGATGCGGTCTTTAACAATAACCCAACGGGATTAAATTACTGGAACGGAGCTTTAACCCGAAGTTGTATGTTATGAAAGCCGACAGATATTGTATTTAAACAAATAAATGACTTATGATGCATAACACAGCCTTGAGTTCATAGTAATACCATATATAATAATTACTTACTCAGAGAAATAAACTAACTTTGAACATAACGGCACGCACTTGAATTCAGAGAAATAAAACACTTACTCAATCTTGCAAGTCCGCGAGCTTTAGACTACAACGCGTCTGGAAATAAACAATCCCGATTACCACCGGCTGGCATCCTTATATACATTTAAGTTAATTAAAAAATAACCCCTTTCTTGGCTCTCATACTCGGCTTAGGATACGCCGGTCGTAAATCTTTAAGAATAATTAAACTGCCAATTGCCCTAAGATAGCCACACAAGTAGATCTCGGAACTAATTTTAGTTGAGTACTCCGCTAATTGAAAAATTGCTTCCGACCACCCTGACATAAATAGGATCCTAAAACATGATTGACATCTAATCATAGATAGCAACTAATCTGACATGTGTAGTGCCTTTGAAGTAAAGTGCCTTTAGAAAAATTGATTAACTCTTGGATTAGACCTTCCTGGAAACTTCGCTAGGACGCTACTTGGGTAGTCTTGCAACCGTTACAATTACAGACATATTTACTACCAGACCTTTATTCTAATAATTAGAATGCTAAAATTAAACTAGAAAATAACTATTTATAGAAATCATAGAACTAATTAGAGTAAAACAGTATGTTACAACAGTTCAAATTAAAAGATACTAATATAGATAGTTCAGTTTTAGCGGATAATTTAAATATGAGTTTAAACTGAAACGTCTAAGTTGACCTTGAAACAGCCAAAAATAATTGTGTCCGAGACGCGTGTATATAAATCAGACATACATGTAAGTTTTTTAATATCTATTCCACAAAAAATTTCACCAAGGATGGAACTGTTTTGCTTTATATTTATCAAATCCAAGTAATTGAAGTTATGGTCTAACTGCTTATCAACTCTTAGGATTTGGTGAAAAGCTTCTTGATCGTATATACTTAACAGTTTTTAGTTGAAAAGCATAGAATATGACGCTAAAAAATAAGGTAAATTTTTCACTCACTATGCTGTACACACTTGTTGTGCCAGATAGTTTCCACAGAACACGACTATTTAAAACATATTAGTCTCTAGTTTTCTTTTTCTAAAAACCACTGGACTTCTAAAATGATATGCAAATCTTATCAAACTATATTCGCTGAAATGTTCTTAAAGAGGTCTAACAAAACAGTGCGGGTGTAATTCATCATACACATCGTATTATCGTCTGCAATAACTACCACAGTCTTCTATGGTATTTAGATTACAGGTAGACATATATGACGCTATCCTTCGTAAACGTTTCCGACAAAAAAGTAAAGAAGCACCTGCCACAAAGAAACAATAATGAACATGTATCACTTAGAAAAGTTATTCTTGGAAAAATGTTATAACTTGCAAATATTAATTCAGTTATATTATGTTTTGATCTATACAATTTTTTAAGTCTTTTGAATGATATAATTTTTTTTAAATTATGGAGATTTTAATTTAAGTATTTAAAATTTAATTTATAGTTCCCCATAATAAAAAGACGTTTTCAATCAAACAATTCCGCCACATACTAACCCTCCAACATAACCAAGCGAAGCAAATGTATTGCAAAAATGTTTTTTTGAAAATGCTTTTTAGTATAATAATTTTTGGTAAACTAATTTCAGTTGCCAGCAAACAAATTAAACAACATTCATTTACAATTACAAAAACAAAAACTACTTCTATTTTTAAAAATATTCTTTACTCAAAAACATTTTTCCAAAATTTAGATATTTACAGAAGAAAACATTCTTAAACATCAAAAAACAACTTTAAATTCAAAATTTTGTCTACAATATTTTTCTCATACCTAAATTTGTTACGGTACAACCCACGACACAACAAAAAGGATGAGCCGGCTAAGCGCAGTTGGAGATTGCGATGGGGAAAAAAATGAAAATACGATACCAAAACTAACTAGCTAAAATAAAGGATAGTAGAATATCTAAAAAAAGTAACAAAAAAATCAAAACAGAACGTCAGCCTGTTTAATAAAAGCTACGTAAAGAAATAAACCATTAATATAACAGTTCTAGAAATTCCTTTATTTAGAAAATATTTTTAACTGTAAAGTTTTAAGTAACAACAATTTATAAAATCAGTGGTATAGGCAAGCGCACAATAAATATAGAGCACAATTTAACACAAAGATCTTTGGTGCGTCTGATGTAACATAAACTACTACAAACACTAGTAGCGCACAACCTTCGCAATTAGCACACAAGTATAATTAAAACAATACTAGTCTATCAACTTTGATTGCAATTAAGAAACTACAAATCTGGCATAATTAAAACCAGTATATGATCTAAACCTCAATTGTAATGAGTAAAATGAGTTAAAATTTTGCTAAAAAGAAAGTATATTTTCATACTCGAAAACATCGAATCAATGCTACATATTACGGTTACCATACGACCTACTTTATACCTAAGTTAAATTATTTAAAAAATACTTACTATTGATCGTCATACAGAGTTTGCATCGGGTCAGACTTACGCAGTTTAAAAAAAACGGTTACGAATATTTGAAGATAAATGTCGAACAACAATTTTGAATTCGAAAGTTTCTCCCAAATATTGTTTTTCTGCCTGGATTGCGGGTAAATATTATTTGTTTGAAACTTGCTACTGATCGTCCTGAATAGTTTACATCAGGTCCGACATACGTAGTTTAAAAAAGACAGTTACGAATTTTTAAATTTAAATTTCCAACAAAAATTTTGAAATCGAAGGTTTTTCCGCGATTTTTTTTTTTGCCTGAATTGTGGGTAAGTTTGTTTTATTCTAGAATTGCTACTGATCATTCTAAGGAGTTTGCACCGGGTCTGATTGATGCAGTTTGAAAGAAAAAAAAAGCTGATACAAATATTTAAAGATAAATGTCGAACAACAATTTTGAATTCAAAGACTTTTCCGCAATATTATTTTTTTGCCTGAATTACGGGCCAGTTGCTTTTATTCAAGACATGCTACTGATCGCCCTAAAGAGTTTGCATTTGGTTTGACTTCAGCAGTTTTAAATAAAAAACTAATTACGGATTTTGATAATTAAAAATCAAACTTCAACTTTAAACATGCAGGTTTGCCCGTTATATTCCTTTTCTACCTGATTTGCGGGTAAGCTTATTTTGTTCGGGACTCGTTATGAATCGTCTAAGGTCCTTGCATCGCTTTCAACCTACGAAGTTTTAAGGAAAAAACTAATGCAAATTTTTGTATGTCGAACGATATCTTTGAACTGCAAGGTTTGATTCTATTTTTGTTTGAATTGCGGGTAAATACTTTTATTCGAGATTTGTATGGATCGTCTTAAAGAATTAGCACCGGACCCGAACTACGCAAATATAGTAAATGAGTTTAGTTTATATGTCAGTTTTATATTTCTTATTATTCTTATTTTATTACTTCCAGGTAATAAATTATAGACTTTTTAAAATGTTCTTTAATTAATATTATAGACGAGCAAAGAGTACCTAAAATACAGTATTATAATTTTGTTGCTTCAATTTGTGTCCTACCAACACGTATCTGTACGATTTTATCTTATTGGTAAATTCGCTGCTAAGAAATTAGCTGACGGTAGTTTTAATTGGCAGGTAATTATCCTATAGAAAAACGAATTCCCGATGCCATTTGTCGCTCAATAATACTCGTAAATTCGTTGCTGTAAACTAATTGCTAAGTCCATGTCGGTTATACTGTTATGGTTATATAAATTTTATCGTACAATTCTATAAAACTAGTGCTTATAGAATGCTATATTAAAATTACACCTTACAAATAGTATCAAATTCGTTTGTCCGCACAAACAAAAATTAGTTGCACTAATTTTAGCTGCGGCACAGCTATCGGTCTTGTATGTTTAGACACAGATCAAAACCAACAAGGTCAAGTTAGGAAGTATGGCGACCATGATTCTAGATACGAGCGTCTCGCGGTAGAAATAACGCGGCTGTAATGACAGCTGTAAACAGATTGAGGTTACGTAATTTTTTTGTTTACATATAGTGAATGAGATTCATGGAAATTACCTATTAATTTTGTTTATCGTGTTATTTGAAAACGAGGAGTAAAAATGAATACTTGCGAAGATTGTGGTTTTGAGTTTACACAAAAGAAGAATTTGTATGCCCATTTAAGAAAGATTCATAGTTTTGAATATAGGAAACCAGTTACTTTAACTAGTAAATTTTTGTGTGATACATGTGGCAAATCCTTGACCAGTAAAGCAACTTTACGTCGTCATTGCAGAACTGTTCATAAAAGTATTCTAATAATTCTCAACTCGTCAAGAATCAAGTGCTTTTATGAAAATTGTACAACACATCTAAAGGGATATAAGAAACTTCGACAACATTTGGCAAATGAACATCAAATTGAAACTAAACTTGATCAACTACATTTTAATTCACAATTAGGTTTGAAGATTATTATGCAAAGTGTTAATTATATACTAATTTTATTCTGTTCAACAGAGTTCAAAAACTGAAAAAACCAAGAACAGGAAAAATCTTTGGCAATGTATATACTTCACACTTCAGCTAAATTATTGCCTGATGGCACCAAAAAGGAGTACTATAATTGCCATCGATCGTACAACTACATTCCAAAAGGCAAGGGTTTTAGAAGCTTAAAAAGCACAGGCACTAATAAAATTGGAAGTGTTTGTCCCTCAAGAATGGAAGCGACGATAAAGAACGATGGGTCTGTTGCAGTAGACTTCTGGACAACTCATGTTGGACATACCAACGATATTGGTCGAGTTTTTTTAAAGTAAAGAGAGTAAAGCAGAAATTGCAGGTATTTTCGAACATAAAGTTCTAGTTTGAAATTTTACAATTGATGTGTTTCAGGAAAATTAAAGGAAGGTATTACATTTCAACATATATTGGATGATGTTCGTGATTCTGCTTTAAAACAAGAAAATTCACAGAGAATTTTGTTGTTAGAAACAAAAGATATGCACAATATTGCTAAGGACTTCAATATTGAGTATGGTGTGAAACGTCACCTAAATGATGCAATTAGCGTACGGCTCTGGGTAGAGGAGATGATGAACTTAGGAAGCGACTGCCCAGTGTTATATTATAAAAGCCAAGGTGTAGAAGGAAACCTAAATGACTCAAAAATAATTTTAGATGTTCAAGATTTTGCATTAGTCATAATCACTTCTTTTCAACGTAACAGTTGCTTAAATTTGGGAACGACAAGGTGTGCGTTGATGGTACACACGGTACAAATAGTTACGATTTTCAGCTCTACACACTAATGACAGTGGATGAATTTGGTTCAGGGTGCCCAGTGGCACTTTGTTTTTCAAATCGTGCTGACGAAATGATTCTCAAGTTGTTTTTTGGAAGAATTAAATTAAGAGTGGATATTATATCAACTACGGTTTTTATGTCTGATGATGCTCCAGCATCATGTTATGGCCAAGGTACCTCACCAGTTGCTATGTACCTGGCAAAATCAATGGAGGGATTGAAAAGAAAGTAGTAGTATATAAATCCCTTCGTGTTTTATTACAGTGTGTATCTATTGATGAATTTAATGACATTTTAAATCATTTGTTGAATATTTTCATAATAATTATGCAAATCGTCCAACATCTTGGGCATATTGCTATCGATTGGGCTTAGGAATAAACACTAACATGTATCTTGAATCGATGCACAAAGTTTTGAAGTATGTGTATTTGGAAGGTCGGAAAGTAAAACGTTTGGACAAAAGCATTAATGCAGTAATGAAAATTGCTTGAGATAGCTTGTTTAAACGTATAATTAAACTTGCAAAGAATACTTCCAATGACAAAATTAATAGAATTAAACAAAGTCATAAAGCAAGTCTAACGATTACATCAGATTTTATTAGACGTCTTGAAAATGATAAGGAATTTTTAGTTACGTCGTCCACTTGAGCTTTTCAACAGTATCAAGTTACTAGAGTAGATGAGGCCTGTGAAGGTTCATGCCTAAGTTGTACAAAGTGCAGCGTATGTGTTCATACATTTCAATGCACCTGTATTGACAACATGATAAAGCTTAACATTTGCAAACACATACATGCTTGTGCGATACTATTTTACAAATCAAATCTTGACACCTTTGCATATTAGTAGCGTTAATGAACTTTTCAGCAGTAATATTTTACATGAAGCAAAATCTTCAAAAAATGATATTATTAAAAAAAAGAGCCGAGCTAATAATAGGCCTATGTGAGAATGCTTCGTTAACTGACGACGTACATCTGGCTATAATGAGGCAATTTGATAAAATCATTGACACATTAAATAAAGCAAAATCTATTGATCTAAAAACTACAGAAGAGATTAATATTAATAAAAAAGTTGAACATCAGGTGCGGCTTTTTTCAACAAAGAAGAAATCAACAGGGAATAATGATCTTAAAAAGCCTACCCTAACAGAAGAAATTTTTATTAAGGATGGTTTGGTTAATAACTCAAACCTTGTTAATGTTCATACAAGATCTGATCATACATCACCCGATTTTATGTTAAGATAAGACAGTGTATTATCTCAGTAGAAAGTAGATTTAATTAACACTAAAGCTTATAAGGTTAGATTTTGTTCTGATTTCTCTTGTTTGGGAATAAAATCCGATAGGGAAATCACTCGCAGAAATACATGTACAAATTACTGGAAATTATTACAATCCCAGTGATTTTGATGGGAAACCTACAAGTACGCGGCTAATCTAATTTAATCCTCAGTTCTCACTTTGTTTTATCAGTGTTACAAGCGCTGGTAAGTTATTGTAATTTCGTCAAATCTGTTGGATTGAGTGTTCTTATATTAATAGTGCAGTATTTTAGTTTTACTTTTAGTCGGACTACCAAAATAATCTTAATTTTCTACCTTGTTTTTTTACATATTTTAGTCGACTGACAGTGCAAACAAAATTCTCGACAAAATAAAATTAGTTTCTTTCTTAATTAATTTAGGTATCTATTGAGAATGTATATGGGTATATAACGTGTTTACTTTTTAAAAAATAAAAATACAATTACTGAAACCTCAAGCCTCTATTACTACTATTAAACACATTTCACTCAAGTAATTAATAATTTACAAATCAAATTAAAGAAATCCCAGCAAAGTACCTATAAACTGCATATTGACACAAGTACGAAAGATACCTAGAATAGCAACAAGTTAGTACAAAATACCAAGTTGTTTACATAAAAGAGCTAACATATATAGATAATATTCGTGTAAAGTTAATTTTCTTCATTGCACTAAATTTAACTTCTTTTTTATCCAAAGTTGGTTGCTTCTAGAAACTGGTCTCTTATATTCAAATCATGAAATTTTCTTAAGTGGCCATACAAAGTTTTATTTTACGTAAATTCAGAACGACAATCTAGGCAAATATTCATTTTTTACTTCTCTTATATAAATAAGGAGATAAACAATCAATTTAACATTAACACAGACCTCATCCAATTTATGTAAACAAAAAAAATTACGTAGCCTCAATCTGTTTACAACTGTCATTGCAGCCGCGCTATTACTACCGCGAGACGCTCGTTTCTAGATAGAAACTGTCAACTGCGTTAACCTCGCCCAAAAGTGTTAGAGCCGGTATTGCGAAAGTAAGTATAAGTAAAGATCTGCTAAAAGAACATTCCTCATGTTTGTAAAACATCATTATATTAGTGTTTCAGTGAACTAACTGTTTTCGATTTTGGTAAGTACTAGTTTTACAATGGACTTGATAAAGAGACCACAACTTTTCTGTCAAGATTTGTTTAATAATAATTCAGAAATAGAAGTCTTGCTTGAGGCTCATGAGTGCAGTTTCATACTTATACTAATGTCCTATAATGATATTCCCTGGTTTTTATTCTAAATCTAGTATTTACACAAAACATATTACAGATTATAGTTGAGCATTGCACTATATTGGTTCATGAAAGGAAAATTTAGTATCTACAATAAATGGTTAGTTTAAACATCATAAGACTCTTGCTTTACTATCTATCGAACGACTAAAGGTTAGAAAAACAGTACTAGTAATTGATATGGTGTAAATATAGACTTAGAGAAAACAAAGATTAGGTTGGTACATTACAATACCCTGAGATTTTATTGCCTTTTATTGCCTCTGTAATAGATAGTGTCCATATTTCCTCAGAACCCAACAGGGACACAGGATAGAAAAACATTTAAACATATAGTTTATAAAATGAGGTACCTATTTATTCAGTATTGTTACAGATTATCCACTTAAAGATGCGAAAACTATTTCGGATCGTAAGTTTGTAGGGAAAAATTTGATAACCTTGAACGCAATTCGCCATTGAAGGTGAGGTTTTTGCGATAAATTGTGAATAATAAAATCTACTGTAATGTTTCTAACAGTAATGATTATTCATATAAGATGTGGATTCTCATAATAATAAAACATGTTTGAACTTCTTTTTAATTAACACAAACAATTACAAAAAGTAAATTAAAAATAATTTTACAAAGAAAATTCAGAAATGTATCAATAAGTCTTGTATTACACTTATCAAATATTGCTTTAATTGTAAGTTCTTAAAATTGACACAATTTAAGCTCAATATTTATTTGAATCCGTATTGTATTTACATTTGTCAATTTTTTCAATTTGCTGAAGTTATGAAGGGGTACCAATCACATATAAGTTGTAATATTTCTAAGTGTAGGTTTCAAAATAGTTTATTCATTCATTTAGTTTACTCATCACCAATATTATTATATTAATAATGGCACACAAATTCTTTGTACACCATCTTTTATTTAACACCTTCATTTTACGTTTATAACCTCGAAACTCAGAAAATGGAAACAAATTTAATAATGTTAGTTATGTTGGTACATATAAAAATCACCAGAAGTTACCAGAAACTTGAAGGAAAAATAGAGCATGTTCTATTTTCAGCTAAATAAGTTCTTAAAGAAGTATTTAAAATAGACATTTGTAATACACAATTTTAAACCAACAAGTTTAAGTATTTGGTTATGTTCTTAAAATTGAAACAGAACCTGATAAGTGTAATACCGGCCTAATATCTATACATTATACAATTTTTTTAAAAGATGAGATAATATTTCAATTTTACGATTCCTTTTGTTTTGAACTTGGATGAAAAATGTTTTTCTAATTTTTATATATAATTAATAAAACTTTCAGTTGGTATTCGTAGACCACCACGAATATTCTTATCATGATCAAATGCTTTGAAATGTGTTAATAATTTGTCCATTTCTACTGTTTGAAGATTTTGTGGAACATCCTTTAAAAGCTGAAGATGTGCCACCTTTTTAATTTTTCTGCCCATATTCATTGTTAAATGCTAAAAAAAACAATACTTACAACTATACGAATCGAAATAAAAAGTTAACCAGAAGAAAATATTAGGTTGATTAGAAAACCGCTTATTAGGAGCAGGCACAAAGAAAATCAATTAAGCAGGAAACACTAGCCCTCGCATCTGTGGTTTTATATCACGAGTATTTTGCAGAGCGCTTTGCTGCAGTTAATGCTTCCTTATTACTTTCTATTTCCTTCAAAAAAATTAATATTATATCTTGCATATTAAATACACAAGTTATTATAGCATTTACTGTGCTTATATCCTTACATTTGACTTTCCAATGCTCCATCCAAAGGTACTACATTGACCATTACATTTAAATTTCCATTGCTCTACTCAAAGGTACTACATTGGCTTGGAAGTATGTTTCTTTCATCAGAAAATTTTGAATTTTACTGAACCTTTGCTGTTCGAAGCAAGGTAGGGATCTTTAACGTGCGTTACAAAACACACACACACACACACACACACACACACACACACACACACACACACCACACACACACACACACAGGACTTTCGTTTTAACTCTTATCTAAACGAGGGTGTATTTTTTTGAAAAATGCTCGCCTAATATTTTTCAAGCAGACCATCTCAGGATTTAAACATGGGACCGTGGGTGTAGTTCTCACACGCATACCAACTACGCCACAGAGCTGCAGTATTACATTGGCCCGAAAACGAATTTTATTAACGTTGAAATTTTGGATTTTGTTGAACCCTTGCTGTTCCAAATAAGATAGGAATCTTTAATATGCATGACAACACACACGGGACCTCCATTTTACTGAAGGAACACCTTTAAAAAATTTAGAAATATATTTTTTAGCTTTTCTAAGACCTGCACTCTTAAAACTTGTTAGGCAACTACGGTAGGAGTACTAAAACAACTTATACCTTTTCCAGAAACGTGTTCGCCTGGTTCGCAAATTTTTTCGAACTTGCATAAGAACACCCTAAAAAATTTAAAAATATATTTTTTAGCTTCTTAACACCTGCGTTCTAGAAACTTGTTAGGCAGCTACAGTAGGTTTTCTAAAACAACACATTTTTTACAGAAACATGTTCGCCTCAGTTCGCAAATTTTTTTGAACTTGCATAAGGACACCTTAAAAAAAATTTTGAAAATATATTTTTTTAGCCTCTGTAAGACCTGTGCTTTAGAAGCTTGCCAGGCAGCTACAGTAGGTATACTGACATAACACATTTTTTACATGGTTCGCAAATTTTTTCGAACTTGCATAAGACCACAGTAAAAAACTTTAAAATATATTTTTTAGCCTCTGTAAGAACTGCGCTCTAGAATCTTGTCAGGTAGCTTTGGTCCGTGTACTAAAACAACACATACCTTTTACAGAAATATGTTCGCCCTAGTTCGCAAATTTTGTTCAACTTGCATAAGAACACCCTAAAAATTTAAAGACAATTTTTTTAGCTTCTGTAAGACCTGTGTTCTAGAAGCTTGTTAGGCAGCTACAGTAGGTTTACTAAAACAACACATATTTTTTGCAGAAACGTGTCCGCCTCGGTTTGCAAATTTTGTCGAACTTGCATAAGGTCACTTTAAACAAATTTAAAAGTACATTTTTTAGCTTTTGTAAGACCTGTGCTCTTTAAACTTGTTAGGCAACTATGTTAGGAGTACTAAAACAACACATACCTTTCACAGAAACGTGTTCGCCTTGGTTCGCAAATTTTTTCGAACTTGCGTAAAGACACCGTAAAAAATTTAAAAATACATTTTTGAGCCTCAGTAAGCCTTGCGCTCTAGAAGCCAACTATGGTAGGTGTACTAAAACAACACATGTTTTACAGAAACTAGTTCGCATCGGTAAGCAAATTTTTTTGAACTTACATAAGGACACCTTAAAAAAATTTAAAATTTTATTTTTTTAGCTTTTATAAGACCTGAGCTCTAGAAACTTGTTAGGCAGCTACAGTAAGTATACTAAAACAACACATATCCATCACTGAAACTTGTTCGCCTCGGTTTGATAATTTTATCGAACTTGCATTAGGACACCGTAAAAAAATTTAAAATATTGTTTAGCTCTGTAAGACCTACGCTCTAGAATCTTGTTAGGTAGCTTTGGTCGTTGTACTAAATCAACACATACCTTTTACAAACATGTGTTCGTTCTAGTTCGCAAAATTAAAAATATATTTTTTAGCTTCTGCAAAACCTGCGTTCTAAAAGCTTGTTAGGCAGCTATAGTAGGTTTACTAAAACAACACATATTGTTTATAGTAAAGCATTTGCTTCGGTTCACATATTTTTTTGAGTTTGCCTAAAGACGCCTTAAAAAAATTTAAAAATATATGTTTTAGCTTCTGTAAGACCTATGCTCTTGAAACTTGTTAGGCAAGTACGTTAGGAGTACCGAAACAACACATACCTTTCACAGAAACGTGTTCTCCCTGGTTCGTAAATTTTTTCGAACTTGCGGAAAGACGCCTTAAAGAAATTTAAAAACATATTTTTTAGCTTTTGCACGACCTGCACTCTAGAATTTTGTTAGGCAGCTATGGTAGGTGTACTAAAACAACACATGTTTTTTACAGAAACTAGTTCGCATCGGTTCGCTAATTTTTTCGAACTTACGTAAGGACACCTTAAAAAAATTCAAAAGTATATTTTTTAGCTTCTATAAGACCTGAGTTCTAGAAGCTTGTTACTCAGCTATAGTAGGTATACTAAAGCAACACATTTTCTTTACAGAAACGCGTTCGGCTCGGTTCACAAATTTTGTCGAACTTGCCTCAGGACACCTTAAGAAAATTTAAGAATACGTTTTTTAGCTTCTGTAAGATCTGCACTCTAGAATCTTTTTAGGTAGCTACGGTAGGTGTACTAAATCATCACATAGCTTTTACAGATGTGTTGGCCCCAGTTCGCAATTTTTTTCGAACTTGCTTAAGAACACTTTTAAAAAAATTAGAAATATATTTTTTAGCTTCTCCAAGACCTGCACTCTTAAAACTTGTTAGGCATCGACGGTAGGAGTACTAAAACAACACATACCTTTTACAGAAACGAGTTCTCCCTGGTTCGTAAATTTTTTCGAACTTGCATAAAGACACCTTAAAAAAATTTGAAATTATATTTTTTAGCTTCTATAAGACCTGAGCTCTAGAAACTTGTTAGGCAGCTACAGTAGGTATACTATAACAACACATATCCTTTACTGAAACTTGTTCGCCTCGGTTTGGTAATTTTATCAAACTTGCGTTAGGACTCCGTAAAAAAATTTAAAATATTTTTTAGCTCTGTAAGATCTGCGCTTTATAATCTTGTTAGGTAGCTTTGGTCGGTGTACTAAAACAACACATACCTTTTACAGACATGTGTTTACCCTAGTTCGCAAATTTTTTACGAACTTGCATAAGAACGCAATAAAAAAAAAATTAAAAATAAATTTTTTAGCTTCTGTAAGACCTGCGTTGTAGAAACCTGTTAGGCAGCTACAGTAGGTATACTAAAACAACACATATTTTTTACAGAAACGTGTTCGCCTTCGGTTCGCAAATTTTTTCGAACTTGCATAAAGCCACCTTAAAAAATTTAAAAATACATTTTTGAGCCTCAGTAAGACTTACGCTCAAGAAGTCAACTATGCTTAAGAACACTTAAAAAAATTAGAAATATATTACAATTATATATTATATATTACAATTATATTTTTTAGCTTCTGTAAGACCTGAGCTCTAGAAACTTGTTAGGCAGCTACAGTAGGTATACTAAAACAACACATATTTTTTACACTAACGCATTCGCTTCGGTTTGCATATTTTTTCGAATTTGCGTAAGTACGCCTTAAAAAAATTTAAATATATATGTTTTAGCTTCTGTAAGACCTGCGCTCTTGAAACTTGTTAGGCAACTACGTTAGGAGTACCAAAACAACACATACCTTTTAGAGAAATGTGTTCGCTCTAGTTTGCAAATTTTTTCGAACTTGCATAACAACACCCTAAAAATTTATAGATAAATTTTTTAGTTTCTGTAAGACCTGCGTTCTAGAAACTTGTTAGGCACCTACAGTAGGTTACTAAAACAACACGCATTTTTTACAGAAATGTGTTCGCCTCGGTTCGCAAATTTTTTGAACTTGCATAAGGATCCCTTAAAAATTTGAAATTATATATTTTAGCGAACTTACGTAAAGACACCTTAAAAAAATTTGAAATTATATTTTTTACTTAGCTACAGTAGGTATACTAAAACAACACATATTCTTTACAGAAACATGTTTGGCTCGGTTCACAAATTTTGTCGTACCTGCTTCTGGACACCTTAAAAAAATTTTAAAATGTTTTTTTAGCTTCTGTAAGATCTGCTACGGTAGGTGTATTAAATCATCACATACCCCAGTTCGCAATTTTTTTCGAACTTGCATAAGAACAACTTAAAAAAATTAAAAATATATTTTTTAGCTGCTGTAAGACCTGCGTTCTAGAAGCTTGTTTGGCAGCTACAGTAGGTTTACTAAAACAACACATATTTTTTACAGTAACGCATTCGCTTCGGTTCACATATTTTTCGAATTTGCGTAAGGACAACTTTTAAAAATATATTTTTTAGCTGCTGTAAGACCTGTGCTCTTGAAACTTGTTAGGTAACTATGTTAGGAGTACTAAAACAACACATACCTTTTACAGAAACGTGTTCGCTGCGAAGAATTCATAATCTTATGTTCCCGCCATTTGGTTTAGTTTATACTTCTGTATATTATGTTTTCTGTTTTACCGACCATATAATTGGATAAGACGAAGTATGGCTGTTAACTTGAACATAAAAGAAGTGCTGTTAATTATTGTGAATGAACTATATATTAATTATGTGGTAGGTATAATTTACTATATTTTTTTTTATCAAGGATCCCGCATTGCATAATTCCACAAGATTATGGGCCCAGTAGTGCGATATTTGCGGGAAAAGTGAAAACAAAAAAAAATGATTGGAATATTAATGGCCGACTATGTTTTGGTTTGGTTAATAAAAAGTCTTAATCAATGCTAGAAAACAGCGTTTGATACAAACAAATAATATATTTGTCGCTATAAAAAACAAATCTGCTCGATTTCGACTGTTTTTGTTTTTTTTTGTGATAAATTGAGTGATTACTATAATTACGGTATATATCACATGTAAAACAAATGTTAATAAAATACGTAATTTTGATATCGGTTACTCGCTTATAATTTTAGTTTGAAAGTTTATGAATGCAATTTAAATTTTGCTAACAAAAATGGCATTTGAAGGTTATGATATTAAAAATGCATTGGACTTTGAAAAACTAAAAGGAGTAGTGGCAAATTACCGGGAATGGCGTATGGACATTGAAATGCTGTTGCAAGTTCATGGTTTGTTTGGATATATCACCAATATTGAATCTGGTAAGGAAATGTTACCTGCGGAAAGCTCTATCAAAGAAAAATGTGAGTTTAACAGGCGGCGTGAAAACGTTATCCACTATTTATTTGTCGTTAAGTCCTGAAGTAAAACCACTAGTTAATGACTTAACTGATCCTAGAAGTGTATGGGCTACGTTGGAGACTAATTTTGAACCGTTATCTAAAGCCATGATAGGACGATTATTAGCAGAATTTTCCTTGGCCGTAATGTTAGAGGATGAGTCAATTTCGTTGTATATTGCAAGTCTTCGAGATCTACAAAGGCGCTTAGCTAATGTTAAATGTGAACTAAAAGATTTATGTCGCATATAAAATGAATAGCGGGCTACTGGAACGCTATAGTGTTATTGTACAACAACTTTATCAGCTTCCTGATGAAAAATTTACATTAGATGCAGTTGCTACAGCATTGCTCACTGAAGATGGACGATTGCAAAATTCTGTATCAACACTGGCGAATAAATCTGTTTCAGGAGCCTTTGCTGTTGATGTCAAAGGTGATAGCAGAAGGAAATCTAACGTTTAATGTTATCGTTGTAAGAAATTTGGTCATATTTCGAAAAATTGTAATGTAAATAAAGGAAACAGTAGTCTGCAGTCCAATGTAAGTAATCAAGAATTTCCACAAAACAATACAAGTAATAATAGAGGTGCGTATGTATCTTCGATTCCTGAAGATAATTGTACTGATGTCGGTGGAACTTGGTTTTTAGAATTATTTAGCACTAAATACACAACACCAAAATACGAATTTATTTTTGATACAGGTGCGACACACCATTTTTGTAATGATAAGAATTTATTTTTTTATTTTCAAGAAATAGATAAAACTGTAAATCAAGGCAAAGAAGTATTAATTGCCAAGGGTGTTGGCAATGTTTTTATTAATCTAATTAATGATAATGGGTCTAAAATTAATGTGCCAATTGAGAGATGTATTTTATGTCCTTGATTTATCAAAGAATTTAATTAGTTTAGGTACTGTTGTGCAAAATGGATTTTATTTTGTAGGGAAAAATGAATACCTTGATGTGTACACCACAAATGGTACTTTATTTGTACGTGTTAAGAAAACAAAGAGGTTGTATACCATAATAGGCGAAAAAAATAAACCTTTTACAAATTCCAAGTCTAACATTAATATTGCATTATCGGAAATGAAGAATATAAATTCTTTAAAATTATGGCATCATAGATGTGCACATTTGAGTCCTGACAAAATCTTTGAAACGGTTAAAAATGAAATCGTTTTGGATTTAGGTAAGCTCATTAAAGAGGATGTAAACTGTCACTCTTGTATCGAGGGCAAGTTAAAACGAGGTCCTTTTAAGAGGCTGTCGGGGGTTCAAACAAGTAGGCCACTTGAATTATTGCATATCGATCTTTAGAGAGAATCACCAGTTGTTAGCGCCGGAGGTGCTAGATATGTTTTGGGTATTGTGGATGATTTTTCTTGTTGCATTGCTGTCTATACAATCCGAAGTAAAAATGAAGCTTGCGATAGAATTAAAAATTTTATTGCTCGTGTAGAACGAATGTTGGGTCTGAAAGTAGTGTCTGTCCGATCAGATAATGGGATGGAATTTTGTTCTAAGGAGATGGAAAATTATTTTTCTAGTGTTGGAATCAATCACTAACTAACTAGCGTGTACTCTCCGGAACAAAATGGGGTAGCAGAGAAAATAAATTTCGACGCAGTAGATGCGGTGAGGACATTGTTGATAACTTCAAAGTTAAAATCTAAATTTTGGATTGAAGCGTTGCAATATTACGTCCACACCAAAAACCGCATTCCGCATGCCACCAATCTGAAAAAGATTCCATACGAGTTGTTTATGGGGAGAAAACCTCGAATATCACATTTCAAAGTATTTGGTTCGTTAGCTTTTGTTCATGCACCTAAGCGTTACCGAACAAAACTGGAACCTCAATCGCGGAAATGCATTTTAGTAGGCTATGCAGCATTTACACGGGGTTATTGTGTCTTTGACCCTGTACGTAATACTGTAATAGAGTTGAAGTATATTGAAATAGATGAATCGGTTTTGGGCATTAATGGACATGTAATACTGTCACTCCTAGCATAATAGATACACCCAGTGATAATGAGTCAGTTTTATCTGATACAGATGCAGTTCCTGTTGCAGAAGTTACTAAAGATACTAGTATTAGTGATCATCCATTAATGCCTGTTCGTTGTGACACACATGAAGTTAAAATTAATATTCAGTGAAAACGACAAGAAGTTCTTAGAAAAAATGGAACACGTACTGATGTGTATTATTGGTATGGTTCTAATAAGTGTCTGTCACAGAACGATGTGAAATCGTTTTGTCGTGACAAAAGTTTGGATTACGATCCAAAACAATTTGATTTTTCTGATCCGTCAAAAGGTGAAAAAGTAACAAAGGTTACTGAATGTGACGATGAAATTTTACTAGCATGTTTAATACAAATACCAGACAATCACCATGATGCTATTAATTTAAAATGTAAAGGTGAATGGAAAAAAGCTATGCAAGAAGAGTTAGCTACGAATGAGGAACGAGAAGTTGTGCCTTACTTTTTTTTCGGTGTTATATAAAAAGTAATCACACGACGAAATATGGAACATACTTTGGCGCAGCTGGCATCGACCTTTATATGCTTCGGAGGCTGCATGAACTTGTAAATCTCAGGGAGGAAAATATGGGGGTATCAGCAATTAAACAGAGAGAATATAAATTAAGCACCTCGGCTATATTACAAAATAACTTCAATTTGAAACAAAATTTACAATTAGATTAAATATTAGGTGAATTAGTTTATCTTTAACTTTGTTGTTACTATTATTGAAACAATTTTAATTTTACTATATTTGAGAAAACCTTCAGACATATCTAAGTTTTTCGTGTCACCTGCATGTAAGGAACTTCACAGTTACAGATATGCTAATATTATTATAAGCAACAAATAAGAGGAAACACTTTAGTTATTAATATATCAAGAAGACATATATACCTATCTTGTGTTAAGTACGTAAGGAAACTTTTATTGCTTTAGCAAAAACAAAGAGCAATAAAAGTACTTACACCTCCGGTTTCATGAAACCTAGGGTGTACACTTTTGTTGTATTAAATTCTTTACTTAAGGTTATCAATAGAGAGAGAACCTGCAAGCTAGATCCTCCACCTCCACATCCTCCACCTCCACAAATTTGCAAAAATTTTCACAACATCCTCCACCTCCGCAAATTTGCAAAATATTCACACATCTAGAGAAAAATTTGCACAATAGTTTTCTTCAACTAAGCATATTTTAGCTCCAGGTATGGATAATTTTACCACTTGCAAAAAATTCGCACATCTGGTAGCAAAATTTGCACAATAGTTTTCTTCAACTAAGCATTTTTTAGCTCCAGGCATGAATCTTGCTCACGACACCCTGATCTGGACCACCATCACCACCACACTTGCAAAAAATTCGTACATCTGGTAACAAAAATCTGCACAATAGTTTTCTTCAACTAAGCAATTTTTAGCCCCAGGCATAGATAATTTAATTAAATTCTAATTTACCTTTATCTTACAGTAAACCCTTATACCATATTAGCAAATATTCGCACATCTGGTAACAGTATTAAATAACATTGTCATCTTAAATCTGCACAATAGCTTTCTTCAACTAAGCATTTTTTAGCTCCAGGCATGGACCTTGCTCTCGACAACTCGATCTGGGAGCTAGATCCTCCACCTCCACAACCGCCACGCAAAATATTCGCACATTTGGTAACAGTATTAAATAACATTGTCATCTTAAATCTGCACAATAGTTTTTGTTTAGGCTTATTTACCCTATTTACACGTTTTACCTTAAGCTTATAGATATTAATTAATGTCGCTTATCCTTTAACCTAACAGTACTTAACCCCTTCCTATAATCCGGTTCTATCCACTACCTACCTACAAGAAAAGGGACTAAATGGTGAGAAAGGACAGAAATTTGAGTGCTTCGAAAGTCGTAGCAAGCGTCACATGTACGCAATATGTTGTCGTGGTTATTTTGCAGTAATTAGTGCCGTACAATCGGTTCGTGTGCTAATTAACATTACTACAGTCCGCAATCAATTAATAGTTTCGTTACATTGATCGACCAGCGTAAAATCAAGATCGCAGTCATTAAAGGTAGGTGAATTCCATATCATTGGTTCATCCCTTTATCCTTACATTTTGGTTCCTTTCGACCGCATTAATTAATATTTGCATATAAAAATTGATTATCTAATCAAACAATTAGAGTAATCAGGTCAGTTTTACACATTAATAGTAATTGCAGTTAGGCTTATTTCATAATGTTTGTGCATGCCGTTGCATTTTAAAAAGTTACTTCTTAAAATTTAAGTGCATTAAAAAAGCAGTTAATTTAAATTAAGCGTATACAAATAGGAAAAACATCATTGCAATACCCCTGTTCTAAGAACTTGCACTGTATACCTGAAGCTGCGCTAATCTATTTTGGTGAGAGCTTAAAGAACCGTTATTCCTCGAGGTATCTTAAGGGTTGTGGTCAACACAAGTCTCATTTTTAACGTTAAATTAAAGTGTCACTCAGGATTAGCTACATAATTGCTAGTTTCTGAAAATTGGTAGAGTAGTTACATGTTCATCAGTAGTTTGGGTTTACATCTTTAAGATTTGTTATTTTTGTGACAAGGGTACTCGTGTTTAGGGGAAATAGCTATTTTGTTCGAAATGACTCAGATGCTTATGGACCGTCTTATAGTAGATGGAAAAGGGTGTTTGGATAGGATAGAAAATTTGTTTGAAAGTATTTCAAAGTTGGAATATAATCTTGAAAACCAAGCAATCGCTACGATGATGGTACAGTCAGCTGTAGAGATAAAGGAAGAATTTGATGCATCCTACAAAAGGTGTGTGTTAGACGGGGATGATTCGGACAGTTTGAGTCAAATTACAGCAATCAGAATTGAATTGGATAAAACTTTAATATCAATTAAAGTTATTGGGGCAAAATTTGTTAGTTTGGTTGAAAATAAGCAGGAAGCGAAACCGTTTTCTACAAGTAGATCGTCGTATGATACCGCTGGTATAGGTATCACCAGTAATTTAAAACTTCCAAAGGTCGCAATTGGGAGCTTTTCTGGACGCATAGAGCATTGGGAATCGTTTCATAGTTTGTATAAAAATCTCATTCATTTAAATACACAGTTATTACCAATCGAAAAGTTTTTATTTCTTACTGAAGCGTTGGATGTAGATCCCAGAAATTTAATTCGTCATCTACCAATAAATAATGACAATTATGAAATTGCATACTCCGTTATAGTACAACGCTATGACTCACGTCGTTTGATTGTCAATACATATTGGTCAGCTCTTGAAAATTGTCCTAAGGTGAAAGCAAAATCACATAAAGAACTTAGGGATTTGTTGAATTGTTTTACAGAGAATTTGTCAGGTTTACGTCAAATAAAAATTGATTTACTTAATTTAATATTGTTTAATTTGTTGAGCAAAAGGTTGATGCTGACCTCTTAAAGGCATTTGAGGTTGAAAATAATGAAGAAATACCTACATACGAGCAATTGAAATCATTTCTTGAAAAGCAGTGTAAAGCTTTGGAAATTAGTAGTATGATTTCGTCCGAACCATCGAAGTCAAGTTCAAAACACACATTGAATACAAACATTAAGGAAAAGCGTTTTCTTTTAATCCGAAGTCATATGTTAAAACCTCATTACTTACAACTTCAAACGCGGTAAAATGTTTGGTTTGCAATGGTAATCATCAGATTTATCGTTGTCAAATTTTTGGATAAGGTTCCTCAAGAAAGGTATAATACTGCAAAGGATAAAATTTGTGTATCAATTGTCTTCAAGATACACATAAAATTGCAACATGCCCTTCAAAATCGGTATGTAAAAAATGTCACAAAAAGGGTCACAATACCCTCCTTCATTTTGAAAATTCTGCTTCTGTTGTTGAAACAAAACCTGCTGCTGCAGATGTTTCAAATGTTGCCTCTACTTCAAATTGTAGTACATTGTTCTCGTCGAAATTGTCAAGTGCTTCTACATTGTTATCAACAGTTCAAGTTTCTATTCGCAATGAATTTGGACAAGCGCAAATCGTAAGAGCATTATTGGATTGTGGAAGTATGGAATCTTTTATAACGGAAAAATGCCGTCAACGGCTTGGATTAAATAAATCAAAGGTTGCATTAAAGGTAGAAGGGTTGGGGTTAGCGTCATCTCATATTACCGGAAAGGTAGTTTGTAAAATTAAACCCGTTGGACACACAATGCCAGAATATTCAGTTCAAGCATTTGTATTGCCAGAAATTTGTGGAAAGTTACCAACGGCTCCAATCTCTTCGAAAAATTGGATACATATAAAGGTTTAGACTTAGCCGATCCCTCTTTTGATAAACCAGGTAATATAGACTTGTTGTTGGGAGCAGATATTTTTGCCCGCACTTTGGGTAATGAAACTCGTTCGGGTTCACCTGATGAACCAGTTGCAATTGCACTTCATTTGGTTGGTTACTGACAGGCAAATTTGTGTCTCCAGTGACAAGTGGCACGTCATTGTGTGCATTCGTAGAACCCTTAGAGTCTAGTATCACTAGATTCTGGGAACTGGAAAACATTCCAGACATTCCAACACACAAGTTATCCCCACAAGAGGAAATTTGTGAAAAACAGTTTCGTAGCAATTATTCGAGAGACAAAACAGGTCGTTTCGTTGTATCGTTGCCGTTTAGTGGTCCTGAACCGTTGTTTGTTGGGTCTCGGGATGTCGCACTTAATCGGTTTTATTATTAGAACGTCGCTTGGAAAAGAATCAGGAATTATACACTTTGTATAAACAATTTATGCAAGACTATTCCGACAGTGGGCATATGACACCAGTAAATGCTTCAATTAGTAGCAATATTCCATCTCCAGAATATTATATTCCGCACCATGCGGTTATGAAACCGGAAAGCACTACTACACAAATTCGAGTGGTGTTTGACGCATCCGCGGTTTGTCCCAGTGGTGGTTCATTGAATGAACATTTGATGCCAGGACCTCCGCTTCAGAAAGATATTTTTGCTTTGTTGTTGGATTTTCGTTTATATCCCATTGTATTAACTGCCGATATTAAACAGATGTACAGGCAGATTTTTGTTGCTCCGAATCATCGGGCTTATCAAAAAATACTTTGGAGACCAACGTCATCAGAGTCAATAGTCGAGTATCAATTTAATACTGTTACCTACGGAGTTACTTCATCACCGTTCTTGGCAATGCGTGTTATTAAGGAGCTTGCGAATGCTGAAGCACCTAAATATCCAAACGCTGCCAAGGTTTTGTTGTCGGATGTTTATGTCGATGATGTGATTACCGGGTGCAGTTCACCTGATGAAGCTAAACGTCTAGTTTCTGAATTAAATCAGATTTGTGAGGCTGGATGTTTTACATTGAGAAAATGGAATAGTAACATTGCTAGTATCATTGATGATTTACCAGAATCTTATCGTTATCAACAAGCTGTTTCCTTCGAGGAATCTAACAATGTTACCCAAAAGGTATTAGGTTTGCGTTGGCAACCGTCGCTTGATCAATTCTTCTATGATACAAATATCATAGACAGACCATGTACTAAAAGAAATATGTTGTCCGAAGTAGCAAGGATCTTTGATCCGTTAGGGCTATTAGCGCCTTTAGTATTTTTGGCAAAGCATTTAATACAATCGTTATGGATTTTAGGATTTGAATGGGATGAAAGTCCCCCGTTGACCATAAGTTCAAAGTGGAAAATTTATTTGCAACAAATGTCGCAATTATCAGACCTTAAAATTCCTCGGTGGATTATTTCTGATGATGTACAAGATCTACAGCTGCATGCGTTTTGTGACGCTTCTGAGGCAGGGTATGCTACTGTGATTTACTTTCGTACTGTTGACATACAGGGTGATATAAAGGTTGCCTTAGTATGTGCAAAATCTAGACTTGCGCCCACAAAGCGCATATCGTTGCCAAGACTCGAATTGTGCGGTGCTGTGTTATTGTCTGATGTAGTGGCATTTGTCCAAAATACATATAAAACTCGTCTGTCGTTAGATCGTATAGTTGCTTGGTCCGATTCTACAGTCGCTCTGTGTTGGATTCGATCGTCATCTTATAACTGGAAAACTTTTATAAGTAATCGGATTTCGCATATTCAGGATCGCGTTCCTCCTGCATCTTGGAACCATGTTCGGTCACATGATAACCCCGCAGACTGCGCCTGTAGAGGGATGTTAGCATCAGATTTAGTCAATCATCAGTTATGGTGGACAGGCCCTCCATGGTTGTCACTTCCAGAAGAAAATTGGCCGGTTACCCACATGCCAAAGTTAATCGATTCATCTCCAATAGATGTGGAGAAACGTACATTGGTACTAAATGTTGTTGTGACAGATAATTTTTTAGATTCATTACTAGAAAGATTTTCAAATCTACAAAAAATATGTAGAATTGTTTCATATGTTTACCAGTTTGTTCGTAAGTTACAATTTTCTAGACAGGCAGTTGGTGAGAATTTGGATAACGTGTCTGTGTCTCAGCAACACGCTATGGAATTATTGATTAAGAGAATTCAGCAAGAATCATTTGGTCAGGATATAGAAAATATTAAACGGGGTAAGGTAATTAGTAAACATCTTCGACCTCTTACCCCTTTTATCGACTCGCGTGGTTTGTTGAGGGTGGGCGGTCGGCTCAGAAACTCGGAATTATCATATGAAACAAAATTTCCATTGGTACTTCCTCGCACTCACAGATTAACAGAATTGATCATCTTGGACTGCCATAAAACATGCTTACACCCTGGTCTTAAAGCCACACAATTTTTACTAACCCAAAATTATTGGATTTTGTCAGCAAAAAGAGTTATACGTCAGTGTTTAAAATCTTGTATTCGATGTTTTAGAGTGAAACCAATTGCTTATTGTCCTCCGATGGGTGATTTGCCTGCATCAAGGTTTACCTCTGTAAAGGCTTTCCTACACACGGGAGTTGATTTTGGAGGTCCTTTCTGTATTCTCATGAGCCGTAATCGAGGTGTAAGGTCACTAAAGGCTTACATTTGTTTATTTGTTTGCTTCATCACCAAGGCTCTTCATTTAGAGCTTGTGTCAAGTTTGTCGGCGGATGCTTTTATAGCCGCGTTACGACGCTTTATAGCCCGCCGGGGTAAATGCCTAAAACTCTATTCCGATTGCGGTACCAATTTTGTTGGAGCATCGAACGAAATCTCGCAACTGATGACTCAATCAGCGCATGCTGAAGGAATTGAATTCGTGTTCAATCCTCCCTCAGCTCCTCATTTTGGAGGGTTGTGGGAGGCTGGAATTAAATCTGTCAAGACACATTTAAAAAGAGTGATTGGCGACCAGATATTATCATACGAGGAATTAAACACGGTTTTAATTCAGGTTGAAGCCATTTTAAATTCAAGGCCTCTGTGCCCCATGAGCTCAGATCCGAATGATTTTCATTTTAAGTCCGTCCCATTTTTGAATATAGAGCCTGTTTCTGTCATACCCGATCCAGTTCTCCTTGAGTTGGAAATATCAAAATTAGATCGTTGGCAACTTATTCAACGCATCCAACAATCATTTTGGAAGCGTTGGCGTAATGAATATCTGCATTCTTTGCAACAGAAGGCAAAATGGTTTACCCCTACTTCTGAGGCGAAAATTGGAACGTTAGTCTTAATTCATGACAATCAAGTCGCACCTTTACATTGGAAATTAGGGCGCATAGAAAAACTGTATGTTGGTTCAGACAACATTAGCCGCGTGGCAGGTGTGAAAACAATGCAAGGTTTTCTCAAAAGACCACTTGTTAAACTATGTTCTCTTCCTTTGTAAAACTAGTTTTAGTATTTTTCGTAAGTGTATACGTATAAGTATTTGTTGCCGTTTACTTTTAAAATAAGTTGCTTCACACTTATTTTGGTGGGCGGTATGTTTAGCTTATTTACCCTATTTACACGTTTTACCTTAAGCTTATAGATATTAATTAATGTCGCTTATCCTTTAACCTAACAGTACTTAACCCCTTCCTATAATCCGGTTCTATCCACTACCTACCTACAAGAAAAGGGACTAAATGGTGAGAAAGGACAGAAATTTGAGTGCTTCGAAAGTCGTAGCAAGCGTCACATGTACGCAATATGTTGTCGTGGTTATTTTGCAGTAATTAGTGCCGTACAATCGGTTCGTGTGCTAATTAACATTACTACAGTCCGCAATCAATTAATAGTTTCGTTACATTGATCGACCAGCGTAGAATCAAGATCGCAGTCATTAAAGGTAGGTGAATTCCATATCATTGGTTCATCCCTTTATCCTTACAGTTTTCTTCAACTAAACATTTTTTGCTCCAGGCATGGATCTCGCACTCAACACTCCGATCAGGGTGCTAGACCCTCCACCTTCACAACCGCCACGCAAGAATTCGCACATCTAGTAACGGTATTAAATAACATTGTCATCTTAAAATTGCAAAATAGTTTTCTTTCAAACTAAACAATTTTAACTTCTGGGGCATGGATCGTGCTCTCGGCACCTTGATCTGGACCGTCGGGCCCCCGGCATCCTTCCCGAGGACCCCGAATCTGCAAATTCTCTCCGCTAATTATGACGATATTTACATAAATCTGCTAGATTAACAAATTAAACCTAATGGAATCGTTTGCAGATTAAATTCTTATTTGTCTCAATCTCAACTATTTGCATGAATATTCTAGTAATATCGATTAAGTACAGTATTTGCACAGATTAATTCATTAGGAGGGTTTAGCCAAACCACTTACATAAATCTACTAGATTAATTAATTAAACCTAATGCAATGTTTGCAAATTATAGACTCTAACCATGGAGACTGATTGAAACACAAACACACAGCGGACAGTAGTTATTAACTTAATCAGGTGTGCCAGTAACTTTACACCCTAACATCACTTTAAGACATCGACCATGTCAGCTTACATCACCAGAACCATCTTTTAAACCAATTTCTATCGAGCCACCTCGTATACTACTGTAAGCTAATTTTCGACTCACTCTGTAGTCTTTGAGAAGGATATAACACGGTGCTTTCAGCGCGAATCTTGTTTAATTTATAACAGTGTTTAAGTGGAACGTCAAGATGTATTATTAATAGTGTACTGGGAAAAAGAACAATATGCGTTAATCCAGTTTATTCGGTATACTAACCATTAATAACACAAATTTGCATACAGTTAAGATACATAAATCGGCAAAAAATTCCGCAAATGAGAAAATGTTAATTTTAGTCTAATTCAAAGTCTATGTTCACTGTTGACCCAATATGTATTAATAAAACTAAAAAAAAATGTTTCCATTTATTTGCAAAATAGGTTTTAAACATGATCACCTTATTTTTGGTACAATTCAAAATATTTTTATCTGCATGAAGTTGACAGTGATGGGAAATACTATTATACTTGTTTAACATCTTGATGCAAGGAACATTGTAATCTTCAAGATTTCGCACGTCGTTTCCAGGTAGGTACTGACAAATCAGTTTTTGCTTCTGTAGACCTTTTACGAATATCGTTGCCTCGACGGGTACCAGTTCTTGTAAAAATAAACTTAAAAATTGGGTTGAAAATCCATTTGTTGAAGGCGTATCCCAGTGTAGTCCATGCAAATTTTTAGTGACCCACTCGTTTTGCTTCTGAAAATCTTTGCTCAATTGTGCATCCGTCAAAGGCATATCGAAAATCTCGTGTCACAAGTCACCGCTTTCTACATTGAGTATTGCAATTTCTTTCACGAAAAAATCACTCTCCTTAAACTGGAAACCTATGATATCTATAATGTATGATGACACCATGTTCACTCGTTAGAGATTGTTTGCAAATGTCCAGCTGGCAAATAATAAAATAAAATAAATATAAAATAAGTGTTAACAATTTAAAGTAGAAATTTAAATATTACAATTAAATCTCTTATGAGTTAAGACCGAAATATAACTTTTAAGATGTTGTAAAAGATATAATTCAGTGTCTTGATGCAGGAATGATAATTTTAAACTAAAAAGTCTTACCTACTTGTATCGAATTCTGCAGATGTTGAAACTGATATTTGAACTAGAAACCCGGTCTATTTATATAAATCTTCAGATCCTTTCCAATCAACATAAATCCTGTTATAAAACTAGACCATCAACTTTGATACCCTTTCACAGAACGCTCTAGTTTCATATTGTTTATAGAAAATTCTCAAAGTAATGTATTAACCCTAAGGTATTTATTAAAAATACGTTACATCAATTCGCTATAATTAAATAACTTTAGATAGAAGTATTGGCAAACTAAAAGTAGCTAAAATACATTAACTATTGTTGGGGATAAAAACGATGGGATACTTGGACAATTGGCGTACATCCCCGCCCACCCTGCATCAACAAATTTAGATGCACTCTCCATATTGCAAAAGTATTCTTTGAGAATGATTAATACAAGACCTGCGTCATTCTTCCTATTTAGATCTAGAATTTTAATTGAAACATTTTGAAACAAAATGTTACAAACGCAATTACGTTATTTTTAGCCAAAGTAAAATTTTAAAAAATTTAGAAGCAAACGTGTTTATTGGAACAGAAACTTGACCTTCCCCCAAATTATATTCAAACAAAATAATAGAAATACATTTACGGTATTTTTTTAACACAGGGTCATGCAATAAATGATTGTAATTATGCCAATCGTCATAAATAAAACCAATAGACCCATCTTTAGCAATATTCTACGTCATTAGAATGTAAACAATCATAACTGGAAAATTTGTTGACCGAAAAGCAGACTCTTTTCACGAAATTAATGATAATTACGAGCTAGAAATGTACATAAAAATGGAATGTTAAATGCAGCATTATTTCTAATGCAAACCTGAAACCTCAAATTTCTGCAAAACAATAACGATTGTTTTTATCATCTATAGGATTACAATATCGCGAATACTTAAAACTGAATTATATAGCTCATTATGACGTTTGTAAATAGAGAATGTTATCTATTTACATCAATTTAACATGTAGATTTCCAAAGTATATTTTAATCGTGTTTAATTTGTTGAAATGTAAAACTAATTAAAAGAAATCTTAGTTTGTAATGTATATAAACGCAAGAAACGGAAGCCTAAATCAGTGCAGTTTACCGGGTCTTTTTACATAAGTAAAACGGAAAATATTTTTTAAACGTCGTCCTCCAGTTGGAATCTGAAAGTGTAAGTACATTTTTGTTTTTACCGTATTTTAATATACCGCTTAAAAGTCGAATTTCTGGGATTACTCAAACCATTAAAAGACTGGTGACCCTGAAAGAATCAGAAACAAAGTCTATAGTCCACACCGGCTGGAAATCAAAATCTTTATTTAGGGTAAGTACATTTTTGTTTTTACCGTATTTTAATATACCGCTTGAAAATATATTGCATTTTATTTGCTTAAATTAAATACTAAACTGAAAACTTATCATTTCCTCTGTATGTTGTAAGTCATAATTAAAAAAAAACACTATCTAGTACAATAATTTATTAAACAATACATTATAACCGATTGGAAATCGTAAATGTACATGATTCATCTTCGAGTGCTTATTCATAAATAACCAAACTATAAAAACTTGCACATATACATATTTAAAGCAAATCTGTTGCGGCAATCCATCCAAATTCATTAATACCATAATATTTAACAAATAATTCACGCCCTTTGTTGCGTTTACGCAATACTTTTTCCACTACATAAATATCTGGAGTATTCGTAATCTGCAGCTCCTCTTTGTAGAAAGACCCCAAGATCGGGTTATCGTTTAAGTCCCCAAGCAAATAAGTGATAGGCTTTGTCTGTTGAATTTGTATCACTTTAAATAATTCCGTTGACCAGTTGGGCAAATAACCTTTATCAAAAACAGTCTTATATTTAGATATACGCACTATATCATCTATTTTAAGCAAATTATTTCGGCCTGTAGCATCACTATCTGCGAAAAGTTTAACTTTTTCAGGTTGTTTTTCAGTTTCAGTTGGGCTCAATCCAGTCGACCGGTGCTTACTATTATTATATTCTTCAATAACTTTAGGTAATATTTGCAACCATCTATAACTTCCTTGTAAATAGAATCTCTGGTACAATTTGTTTTTTACACTCCTAATTAATCTTTCCGCCATACTGGCTTTGGTCGCCGAATGCGTAGAATAATGGTTTACTTTATATTTGTGCATGAGTTTTTTAAACGATTTATTGTAAAATTCCGTGCCTTCATCTGTTTGCAAATTAATTTTTAATGCAATATTCTTATCGCGTAACATTGTTCTCAGTATAATTTTTATCGCTCTTGTAACTTCTGGACCGGACTTATTTTGTAACGGTTTAGCAATTGCGTATTTTGTAAGACAGTCCAGCCTAATTATTAACACGAGCGTTTGGTTGAAATTCTACCAAGTCAAATTGCATGAGATCCCTTTTATAGGCTTAAGCACTGTGTGCCGACGCAAAAAATTTTTCCGCGCCGGTCTAAACAATTCTTCTACGATTGCTGCTTTACTCATTGCTGGGGGTATACTGAAGCCAGGCTAAGCATACTATCATTTTGTAATTGTATCTTTGGTGCGAGTTCAAGTTTTGGATTGTAATACTTGTTCTTATCATCTTTTGGCGATGCATTATAAATCGATGAAAGTGCGAGACTGAGTTCTTGATCGTTTGTTGCAGATGTGGTATGCAAATTCATAAACAACTGTACAAATGCTTTTACATCGGATACAAGTTTATCAAATTTTTCATCTATGTACTGTTTGGTTACAGCATCAGATTTTTCAATAGGAGAACTAAGGTGGATAATTCGTTGATTCCTCGCATTGTAAACTACGGTCTTACGACGAACATCTTCTGTACTTCTTAAACAGTTGGACAATGTATGGTTTACTAGTTTAACTGCAAACATTTTGGTAATCCCATCATTGTCTTTCTTAGGTTCAAGTACATCCACCAGTCTCTTACCGCGCAAACTAATTTTTTCCTCATCTGGTTTGAATACGATGGTACTTCTTTGATTGACGATGTCGTACTCATCTATAGGATACGAAACGTTAACGGTACGTTTTTGTTGTAAATCATAACTTTTACCATCTGGTGTAAGCGCAAAACCACGCCCTGGTAGACCTTGTCGTACATCAGCATTTTTGTACTCCGGACGACCGAACCGGTCTATAAGCATTTTGAAACTGAGATAATTTTAGTAAAATTATTCTATTATACTTTCTTCCCTTAACTCTTCGATTATGGACATCATCTCGTTTATGTTCTCAACGCTTGTGTTACCTGCCTGGTAGGTGGCATTCAGTAATTTTAGTCGGTCAATTAATTCGCGAACGTTGTTCCAATGAACGTATTGAATACGACTAGTATTCAATTTTTTGTAAAAACGATTAGGAAGTCCGGCACCTTTCTTCTTCATCGCTGACGATGCTTACGGTGCTAAACATTAATCCGCATACGGTGACCCTAAAGAAAGACATGATTGTGGGAAGTTGCATTTCAATAAGTCATATTAAACATTGCGTGGACGACACAAAAGACAAACCAGTCAACGGTTGCTCACAGAAATTTCTGGATATGTTGATACATTCGAGTTAAGGATTAAACGGCAATCAATTAGACAAGGTGAAAGAACTGGTCGGACAATATCGGGGTGTGTTTACACTGGATGATAGTGAGAAAGGAAGAACGAATGTTGTGCAGCACAAGGAGATGCGTAACTGATAAGACAATATCCCAAGCGGATACTTTTGGCAAAACGTAAGGAAGCCGAGCAAATTATCACAGATATGAAAGAACAGTGAGTGATTGAACCCTCGAATAGTCCATGGGCATCCCCGATAGTGCTTGTCAAGAAAAAAATGTGTCGACAAGGTTTTGTGTAGACCACCGGCGGCTAAATAATGTGACAAAGAAAGACAGTTATCCTTTGCCCAGAATTGATGACACCTTGGATACTCTATCCGGATCTAAATGGTTTTCGACCTTAGACTTAAAAAGTGGATATTGGCAGGTAGGCTTGGAGCCAAACGATAATGGGAAAACTGCGTTTACAATTGCAACTGGATTATGGCAATTCAAGCTCATGCCTTTTGGATTATACAATGCGCCTGCTACTTTCGAATGTTTGATGGAGTTGATACTGCATGGACTGTACTGGAAAACATGTTTTGTCTACCTAGACGACGTATTAGTGTAAGGCTGGTCTTTTGAAGACTCCTTAAGAACCTAGAGGAGATATTCCAAAGATTACGCGGGGCAAACCTTACATTAGGCCCCAAGAAGTGTCATCTATTTGGAAAAGAGATGAAATACTTAGAACACGTCATTTTGGAGACTGGAATAACAGCTGACCCTGACAAAATAAAAACGGTACAAGAGTGGCCCACACCACCAGATATACACCAACTACGCAGTTTTTTAGGAATATGCACATATTACCGACGTTTTATACTAGGGTTTGCGAACATTGCCAAACCGTTGACGAAATTAACCGAAAATGGACAAAAATATAATTAGAATGACGACTGCCACAGCGCATTTGAATAACTGAAACGGCTACTAGTTACAGCACCAATTCTGAATTATCGACGGATGGAGGGGAAATTTGTGTTGGATACCGATGTCAGTAACACAGCTATATGAGGTGTTCTTTCTCAAGTGCAGAACGGACAAGAAAAAGTGATTGGGTATTTCAGCAAGGTCCTGTCCCGGCCAGAAAGAAACTGTTGTGTAACAAGGAGGGAGCTGTTGGCCGTCGTCAAATCCGTGGAGCACTTTTATAAGCACTTATACGGCTGTAAATTCCTGTTAAGAACAGACTATGCTGCACTAAAATGGTTACTGCAGTTTCAAAATCCTGAAGGGCAAGGTGCAAGGTGGATAGAACGGCTGTAGGAATATGACTTTGACACAGAACATCGTGTAGGAACTTGCCATCGGAATGCAGACGCTCTGTCAAGGAGACCTTGTCCGGTAGACTGCAATCATTGCTTCAAGATGAAAGAGAAAATAAGTGTCATTCACAGAATGACGGTAACCGATGATACTTGGCAACCCGAAAAAATACGAGAAGACCAAAAAATGACGACGAATTGCGGCGTATTATTGAGTGGAAAAGTAGAGGACATCGACCAGCTTGGGAAGATATTAGTATTCCAAGTAGGAGCCTGAACGCATACTGGGCACAGTGGTACTCCTTGGTGATTGAAAATAGAATCTTGAAACGATGCCTGGAAGATGAAGATGGCACTGCGGGACAACTTCAAGTGATAGTGCCGAAGAACAAAGTGCCGGAAGTGTTGCAGCACTTGCACGATGGTACTTCCGGAGGGCAATTTGGTGTGAAAAGAACTCTCGAAAGAGTGAGAGAAAGATTCTATTGGGTAAACTGCAAAGAAGATCTGAAGGAGTGGTGCCGGAAATGTGAGTTGTGTGCCTCTGGAAATGGTCCGGTTACAAAACGGAAAGACCCAATGAGACAGTGTAACGTGGGGAATCCTTTTGAGAGGGTGGCTATTGATATAGCTGGTTCGTTTCCTGAATCAGATAGAGGAAATAAATACATCTTGGTTGCAATGGATTATTTTACCAAACGGCCGAAGGCGTATGCTGTACCTAACCAAAAAGCCAAGGCGGTTGCAGATGTACTTGTGAGGGAGTTGTTTTGTCGCTTTGGAGTTCCGTTGGGATTGCACTCCGACCAGGTCAGAACTTCGAATCAGCGTTGTTTCAAAACGTCTGCAAGTATCTTGGAATCAGGGAGACCAGAACCACACCACTTCATCCTCAATCGGATGGAATGGTTGGAAGAATAAACAGGACGTCAGGAAAGCACCTAGCTAAAGTTGTATCTGAACATCAACGAGACTGGGACCAATATTTACATTTGTTCCTACTGGCGTACCGGTCTTCGGTACATGGCAGCACACGATACTCTCCCGCATGCGTGATGTTAGGACGTGAATTGCGGTTACCATGTGATATTCAGTGTGGATTTAAATCTGGAGATGAGATTGCAGGTAAAGATTACGTTAGTAAGCTTCGTGATAGATCAAATAGCATTCACGAAAACGTCCGAAAGAACATCCAGGCAGCAAGCGATAGAATAAAATCACAATATGACACGAGAGCACAAGAAGGTGGTCACCAACTTGGAGATTTAGTGTGGTTGTACAATCCACAAAGAAAGTGTAGATTGTCGCCAAAATTACAAAAACAATGGAAAGGCCCGTACGAAGTGTTAAAAAGAATTAATGATGTAGTGTACCGGATCAGATCTCCCCGTGATAAACCGAAAGTGATACACTTTGACCGTTTAACATCTTATGCTGGCAACAACCAGGAAGACTCGAGTAATGTGAATGGTGTTCGAAGAGTTATTGTTCGTGAGCCAAATCTAGATTTTGAGGGTTTCATGGCGGCGTATGGCGAGGTTTGGCGTTATTGTTGAAAAACAGAGAGATTTGTTTAGAGCACCAGAAGAGTATTCGCTTTCACATTGCGTAGCTCAAGATCTGCAAATGTCAAGAGGGATAGCTATTATTTTCAAAAAAAGTTTGAATGTGTGGATGAATTAGTACAACAGCAGGCAACTGTAGGAAAAGCTTTGGTTCTTCGGGATAGAAAACGTTATGTTTACTATCTGGTCACCAAAAATTCTTCATGGCAGAGACCTAGTTATGGATATCTATGGGAGGCTTTGCTAAATCTTAAGGCTCAGGTGATGGAAAATGAAGTAACAAAACTAGCGGTGCTCAAACTAGGCTGTGTACTGGATCGCTTAGATTGGAGAATAGTTCGAAATATGCTAGAAGTAATTTTCCAGGGAACCAATATCCAGGTCCTTGTTTGTTGCTATCAACCGGTTGCCTACCAAGACTAAGAATAGAGTATTGACTGTTATTTCCAACGACGTGGTTGATGCACCAGAGGAGATAGCTGCCGATACCGTTATCAGTCGTCTAATTGGTGCCTAAATGTGTGTACAGTTACGGGACGTAACAGTTTTAAAGAGGGGGCAGTGTTACGAGCTACTATTAGGCAACTCGTCAAACACACAAGCTTCATAACCTAAGTACATTCTCCAGGAATTGAGAATGTTCAAACACATACTAGAGTATGAATCGCCTATATAATTCAGGGTATAAGTAAAACCACTGTTGAAGTACAAAGTTGGTCTATATCGAAATGTCGAATATAAATTGTATCGTGTAAAGTTAATTAGTTACGTTTTGGAAAGTCCAAGAGTAAATATAAATTTATGTTATGTGAACGTGTATATTGTACGGCCAACTTGTAGAATACATAAATAGACAAAAGTGTAATAAATAAATTATAATAGTGTTTAGTGTTGTTGAGAAGCCTTATGGTTAAGAATTTATTTTAAGAAGATATTATGGTTGTAAAGAACATTAATGTTATAGTGCTTCATTGGTAATTGGACTGAAAACATCTATAAATAAGACATATACTGTTAATTAGACTTGTGAACAGTGAGTAATAAAGACTTGTTATTACTTGTTTTAAATTGGTGAAACGCGTTAGTGCTAGTCCGCTACAATATATATAAAACTTTCGTACAATAACAACATTTGTTGTTATCAGCAGACATTAGCATTTGCACTTTAAATTCTCAATGTGAACGTTCATGTTAAAGAACAATTAATTATTTTGTGTCTGTGTTTACCAATTCTTATAGTGCATTTCTATTTGGAATCCAGGAACTAGATGGCTAACAAAGATTTGCAGGAACCGCTCTCCATCAACACCACAAAGTTACGTAGGTGACGAATGATGGCGGCATTTTTTTTTGTAACGAATTTAGATTTAGAGTCCCACTTAATCTCTCCACGCGGAGCTATTGTTTTTTATGTACGTTCCAAATACAATTAGACTTAAACATCAAGTTCTTAATACTTCGAAAACCATTAGGTTTATCACAATCACATTAAAAAGGTTGTTCATATTTTTTTAAGTGGTAAATTTAGAGTCCGTAAATATTGAATTTCTGCAATTAGTACAGCAACGTTGGACTGTAGGTGGGTAAAGGGACTGTGCCCGTGTCGCACTGCACAAGAAAATTATAGAACATTTTTATCCACGCAAAAACAAAGTTTTAGAAATTGCTATTAGCAAACGGCGTTTGAAACGTCAAATGAAAATACCGTCATTATAATCAGTAGTCAAAATATAGTAAGGGAAAGCTTAGCTTACTACATTTTCAAACTTCAACACCCTGCGTTTTTACGACTTTTTGAATTGACTGTACAGGAAAAATTTCATATAGAACATCAGAAGCCACATTTTAAAAATCCTGTATATTTACAAGGTTCAAATTAAGTTGACACTTTTTAAACTGTGTATGGAGCTCATTGGAATAGACAAATGTTTCAAATAACTATTTTTACTAACTTTTAGATAAAGAACTACAGCCTGTAAATCGTAAACCGTCAACTAAGTCTTGTGTATTTTGAGACATTCGATATAAATTAACAACACATCCTTCAAATATTGAAAAACGAATTTCGAACATAGATTCTTGAAACTTGTTGAAATTGACAAGTTAAAATTACTTTATTGTAGTATTTCGCAAACCCCTTATTTTTAAGAAACTGACTAAATCGCATTTTTTATTTTATTTAAATCTCTATTTATGTTACAAAAAGTCGGTTACTTCTATTATGCTAAAATCAACAGTTTTTGAAGTATTTGGCTTTAATAAAAAATCTACAGATATTTATTATTTTTTTATTTTAATTCTCCAACTTAAACACGTTGTATCTCATGAACAAAGTACTTTAAGGCTGTATATTCCTACTTCACCGTTCATCATTTGGCAAGGACTATCACTTGGAAAGCGTGGTCGGCCGAATATCTGAACACCTGGTATAAGCCAATTTCATTACAATTTTTAAACCAATACGCTGTGGATAGGAAAACTAGTCACAGCATCAAATTATCGTCATCCAATATACTAAAATAATATACATCAATTGGAAATATTACACGTAAGACGCGATACAAAAATAAACTAGATGCACCATACAATAATAACACACCTATAGATGTTATTTGTAATAGAATTGGGCAAATCGGATTATGCTTCACTTACACTTCTATAGACAAATTGCTTCCTTATTTAAGAGTTATCAACAAAGTGTGTTTATTTTAGAAAGTTCTATATTATAGCTTAAAAAGTTTCAACTTAAATACCGGTGTGAAATTAGCAGCCATTTTACTGCAGCCAATAGTTATAAATTTTTTTCTTTAAGTTTTCGATTTTTTAGTTTTTAGAATGACTGCTATAATTGGTTGCTAAATTCACATAAAAATAAAGTGACTAGGTAAATTACTTCGTGTATCTATTTTCTAATTAAGTTAGTTAGGTACTCGCAATACGCAATTTCACAATATGGATTCTTCACCTGTTCATTGTCTGGTTTGATGTTTTAAACTGCAAATAGCTTTAATGATTAGATTGAGGGCTGGATCACCTTGAAGTACTTGCCTTTAAGTTTCTTTGATGATAGCTACTCCATTTAATCTGATGTTTTTTGGGTCTTGAGCAAATTGTTGAATTTGAAATTCTACTCCAAGAGTACAGACAGCCTTCTATCCACCGTACCCCAGGTTTACAGTAGAATTTGCACTCATATCACTACAGCAAATAATTTGTGTGACTGGTCGCGGACCACCATATAAAGTAAACCCAACTTCTAGGCGATAGTGGTGAGAATTTGGTGAAATATCACCTAACTTATAGGTAGACTTATCAATTAGTTGTTTGGGGTTTAATTGTGGTACTTGTGCATCGCATGTAACGTCAACACCAGAGAAATCCATATTTAACTTGTAATTTTGATCAACTCGACGATAATTGGACAACTAATACTCTGTAAAATAGTTCCCTTGTCTTATATGCTGGTGGTCAAGCGCGCGCTTTTCTTTATTGTGTTAATTGGTGTTATATGCAAGTCTTAACGGGAAAAGCGACGCTTATAATTGTGTTTTCGTAGGTTTTACCTATTTGTATAGCGAAAGCGTATTTTATAAAGCAATCTAAACCGATAAGACCACATTTGTAACCTTTATTAACATGAGCGTACGGTTGAAATTCCGTCGTCAAATTGCAAAAGATCTCTCTTTATAGTCTTAAAGATAGTATGTCGGCGCAGAAAATTTTTGCAAGCCAGTTTAAACAATTCTTTAACGATTATTCTTTTACTCGTGTTTGCGCAATACTGACTAGTTTGTTCTTTTTATCAAGCCTTCAATGCGACTAAGATAATCCGTAACAGCTAGGGACATTTTAAATCTTGAAGTTTAAATATTTTGTATTAGGTGTATTTTTGCGGTCTACTGCTCTACTCTCATTGTAAAGTGATTTATATGCCTTTCCAATTCCTCAATATTTTTCAATATTATACCAGTCGTACTCGGAAATTTAACGATCGGATCCTGAGTGATTTGAATAATTACTAATTAACGTTTAAACTGATTAAATGGTCAATTTGAAGGTATTTTCCTACAATGCTGAGCTTAATATGTTATTCTTCAAAACTGTAATTTTCGGTTGTTATTCAGTTATTTTTCCTGTAAGACACCTTTAGGCTTGAATAGGTGTATGTGTCTGTAGATCTAGAAGTAACCTTTTTAAATTTTTATGTACATACCCGCTCTTAATACATACTTTAATAAACCTATTTTAATTAAAAGAATCAAAGTAATATAACAATTTATTTAAAAAACACAGTTTTTTAATAAAAACGCGTTCTGCTTTGCACAGTTAAATTTTTGGATGCAATAAACAAAAGTGAGGTTGACTATCTTTTCGTAACTGCTTCAAATTTGGAATATCAAACTATTTAAGATTCACAATTTCGTTAGCTGGAAGGTAGCGGGTGATGATTTTTTGCTTTAATAAGCATTTTTACGTAAACCGTGGCATTTACAGATACAATTCTTGCAAAAAATAAACTTACACATAGAACTGATAATTCATTGGTCGCACGTATGTGTCAGTTGTAAACGTGTAGGTGATTTTTACAAAAATCGTTGTCTTTGAAAATCCTCATTCAGTTTTTACTTCTTAACGGCATATTCAGAATTTTATGTCATAACTTATCTGTTAAAAATTCAGTACTGGAAGCCTTCTTTATTTAAGGGTTCGAATATACTTCTTAACAGTTCATATTTTGGTTGGTAAAGGCTTTTCGAAAATACAAACATTTTGAAATATAAGGTCGTTCTCGTGTAAAATAAAAAATATTAAGGCGTTGGTTTTTCTACAGTTTGATGGTCTAGCAAATATAGTTCGTATATTAGACGGGAACATAGGTCCATGTTTACCCACATTGCTGGCTGAAGATACCAAAGATTCGTCAAAGTTCTGTATTGGTATTATAAGATCTTGCTTATTAACATCCATATCGCTTACATTCTCTTGTCTAGGAACAGTTTCGCTAATATATAATTCCTTTTTGTTCTGTAATTTTTTGATGTGAACGTGTAGCGTGGTTCAAGGTATATTATATTTTTATTAGCAGCGTAGAAATTAGTGTAACGTTCTGCGTGCTTGCATCTTTTAAAAATACTCTACTACAACTGATTTCACTTTAAAAAATATGGCTCCCTATACACTTTACTATGTCGGACGTATGACGGGTGTATGTCGGATGTACTTCGGAAGTATGCCGTAAGTCGCAGACGGCACTGACCTAACCTATCAATTTTTCCTGCTACCTAACCTAAGTCCAGACAAGTTCAACTAATTTAACCTAAGTTCAAACAACGTGAAATAACCTAACCTAAGTCTAGACAATACCAACTAACCTATGACCTAACAACGTGAAATAACCTACTTACTCCTTCTTCTCCCTACTTTTTTATCTTCCCTCCTCTCGCATCCTCCGCGCCGACATAACCGAAACATTTTAATTCGAACAATATCGAGCTAACTTAACCTAACTGGGAGAGGTTGTAGCTAACCTAACCTGATTTTATAATTATATGCATACGACATACGACATACTTCCTACACATCCGACATGCAACTGCATCTTATTTACTAGATATCACCCAAAAAATTCCAAAACGTGTGAAGAAAATTAAAGTTGAAAACGTGAAACCGCTTTTAAAGAGAATTTAGCAAATAAGTTCCGAGGAACCAATACATCGCTATTATGCAGATGTGTTAACGAGGAATGAATACGTAAATATTGACAGGTCGGTTTATAGAATAAAGTATAATTCTCAAACCGATACATGGAGTTGGGGGGGAAATGTGTGTTGCAAATTGATCCAAAAATCAATGGTATAACTTTAAATAATAATGTATATCCCGGTGGTATTAAAGGTATATACGATCTGCTAATTTAAAACATCAGCCCCGAAGACGGTGATTTCAATCTACAAGAAGATTTACCAAAATACTTGAACTTGATTAGAACAACTTCGATTATTAGAAAGTTTAATTCATATAAAGTACGAATTTTAACAGGAATCCCAACAAATAACAAGAAGTTTTAAAAATATGTGATAAAACACTCCCCAGATTTTCGGAGGAAGTCTAAAAGGGTGCTCACAAGTAAAGGTTTAAGTTTCCATGACCGGTTTTACAAAAAATTGATTACGAGTCCTGTAGAGTGTGTATATTGGAACAATACTCACGAATTAATCGACCTGTTAAAATTATTGCATGTGTCCAAACAGGCTAGAAATACAAGCAAGGAAAACATTATCAAAATGTTGTCTATAATAGAAGAATTAAGAGAGGAGGGTCATCATCATCATTAGGTCTTCGGTCCTAGAACTGGTTGGACGCGTACCCTTATTGTTTCCTAGTCTGAACCAATCTATACATTTCACTGAAATTTGCACAGTCTACATCTATCACTATCTGTTTGTGAAAGTCTGATCTCAGTCTACTTCTACCTCTCTTTTCCTATCACTGCTTGTAGTATATCCTGTACTTTTCCCCAGAAATGCATTAGAACGTATCCTGTTCTTCCATTTCTCCTATTTTTTCATTTTCCACAGATATCTTTATTCCTCTACTATTTCTACAACCTATTTGTTATTAACTTTGTCTGTCCATGCTACCATCTTCATACATCTAAAGCACAATACTCTAGAAGGCTTCTATCTCTTTCTGTCTGCTTTTCCTGCTGTCCCTATTTCATAGATGTACTGTGCTGTGCTCCTCACTATGCTTTGAACAGTTTTCTTCTTCTATATATGTTCGTTGTTTTTGAACATAGCTGCTGTTCTTTCTTGTTTGATGCAGTTCGGCCACCTTCTATTGTTTTACAGTTATATACCCTATTTCCTTAATATTCAGTGATACATGAAGGGGGGTAAACAGTCTTTGGTTGCCAAGATCCCCCTGCACCTGAACCTTTGTCGAATTAATAGTTTTTCCAATTTATCCTTTCGCACAATCAACATTAGTTAAAAATATTTCACAACCAACACCTGTAGTTGTTTATAATAATCATCAGATTTAAGAACACTTATTTTTTCGTCATTGGATTTTACAGTTTGAAACTGGTCGAACTTGTACCTCAGCTTCATTATGTTCTGAGCTAGCCTACACCGTTCCCTGCAATTCTCACAAGAGCCGATATACAGCTCGAATCCCTTCTATTGTTTTCTAATTATATGCCCTATTTCACAGAGATTCAGTGGAATGTGAAGGGAGTTAAGCAGCCTGTGGCTGCCACGATCCCTCAACACTTAGACATTTGCCGTATTAATAGTTTTCAAGTAAATTCTTTCACACAATTAACATTAGTTGGGAGTATTGCAAAACCAATATCTATAGTTGTTTATAATAATCACCATGTTTAAGTACAGTTATTATTTTTGTCATTAGTTTTTTCATTTTGCGGCTGGTCGGAAGCGTACCTCCATTGATTTCTATTGTGAGCTAGCCTACACATTTCCCTGAAATTATCACAGCCTACATCTTTCACTATCTGTGTGCAGTAGTCTAACCTAGGTCTACCTCTACTTCTCTTTTTTCCTATCTCTGCTTCAAATATTATTCCGCAGCCATCGTAAATGATTTGTTTAAACCGGTTCGCAAAAATTTTCTGCGTCGGCTATCTATCCTTAAGCCTATAAAAGAGATTTCTTGTAATTTGACTTGACAAAATTTCAACCTTACGCTCTTAATTAGTTAATTAGTTAATTCTTAATTAGTTTGGATGTTTTACAAACTACGCTTTCGCTAGACCTTTAAGAAATAAAACTGCACGAAAGTTAATAATGCGATAAAGAATATTTTGAAATCGCTGCTACAGGAGGAAAAGGGTTGCAACAAAAGTCAATTTGCCAACGGATATGGGCAATGAATTTGTTAATAGACCGTTTAAAAGGCTTATGCAAAATTCTGACATAAACCATTATTCTACATATTCTGCGATCAAGGCTAGTATGGCTGACCGAGTTATCAGAACAATTAAAAGTATGTTGTAAAAAAGATTCTATTTACAAAAAAGGTTATAAATGGCTCAAAGTTTTGTAAAAAGTAATTGGAGAATACAACAACAGTAGACACCGGTCGATAGGGATGACCCCTATTGAGGCTGAAGCACATCCAGGAAAGATTAAACTTTTTGTAGATAGTAGTTCTACAAGTCAAAAGAACTTGCTTAAAATTGGAGATGTAGTACGAATATTTAAATATAAGACTGTTTTTGACAAAGAGCTTTTATCCACCTAGACTACGGAATTATTTATAGTGGTGTAAATTTAACATACAAGAACTGATACTTACTTGCTTTGGGATTTAAATAATAAATAAATCTTGGATACCTTCTACAAGGAAGAACTTGCAGGTTGCGAATTCTTTAGACACTTATTTAGTTGAAAAAGTGCTTAAGAAGAGAAACAACGTGCGAGAATTGTTAATTAAATGGCATGGGTACAAGGACGCAGCGTGAGAAACTACAGATAGCATGGTTATATGAAGTTTTATTTTAAAGTTTCATCATTTATGAATCAACTCTCAAATGAGAAACATGTATATTTTGGATATCCAAGTCTTCAAGTACAAGTCAAGCTATTTTTTTGTGAAAAAAATAGCTGTACAGAATGTTGGAACAGGTGAGTTTATAACAAAATTCTGAATATGCCGTTAAGAAGTGAAAACTTGAATGAGGATATCCAAAGACAATGATTTTTGTAAAACACGGATTGGACTGGCACATCCCTGCGACCAATGAATTATCAGCTCTATGTTTAAGTCTATTTTTCGCAAGAAATTGTACCTGTAAATGCCACTGTTTATATAAAAGGGTTGTTAAAGGAAAACATCATCAGCCGTCACCTTTCAGCTAACGAAATTGTGAATCTTAAACAGTTTGCTGTTTCAAATTTGAGGCAGTTACGAAAGGATAGCCAATCCCACTATTGTCTATTGCATCCAAAAATTTTGGAATTGTGCAAAACAGAACATGTTTTTATTAAAGTACAGTATTTTTTAAATAGATTGTTATATTATATTGATATTTTTAATTAAAATGAGTTTATAAAAGTAGGTATAAAGAAAGGATATGTACATAAAAAATAAAAAAATTTGCTTTTAGATGTACAGACTCGTACACCTACTTAATCCTAAAGGTATCTTTTAAGAAAAATAACTGAATAACAACCGAAAATCACAGCTTTAACAAATTTCATATTAAGTTTTTAGCATTGTATGAAAATACCTTCAAATTGAGTAGTAGCTATTTTAAACTTCAGTTAGTAAACGAGTGTAACATTTCTTTTGTATTCACATATAGAGAAACAATGAATAATTGTTTCTACATTCACCTAATTTAAACCAAACAATTGTTAGCGCTAAATTGCAATGTTGAGCCGTTGGTATTGTTGGAAAATAGTTTCAAATTGACCATTTAATCAGTGTAAACGTATTTAGTAATTATTCAAAGGCACTCAGGATCTGATCGTTAAATTTCCGAGTTTGCATGTTATAATATTGAAAAATCTTGAAAAATTGGAAAAGAAATATAAATTACTTTACTATGCGAGTAGTGCAGCAGATCGCAAAAATGTATTACACCTAATATAAGATTTCCAAACTTCAAAATTTGAAATATCGCAAGCTGTTACAGATTATCTTAGTAGCGTTGAAAGAACGAACCAGTCAGTATTACGCAAACATGAGTAAGGAAGTCATCGTTAAAGAATTGTTTAAACAAGCTTGCAAAAATTTTTTGTCCCGGCATACTATCCTTAACGCTATAAAGAGAGATCTCTTGCAATTTGACTTGACAGAATTTCAACCCTACGTTCAAGTTAATGAAGGTTACAGATGTGTTCTTATTGGTTTGGATGAATTGCTTTACAAGGTACGCTTTCGCTATACAAACAGGTAAACCTATGATAACACAATTATAAGCGTCGCTTTTTCTGTCAAGACTTGCATATAACACCAATCAACTTAATAAAGAATTGCGCGCGTTTGATTTTTCAATGCTCCATCAGAAGGTACTACATTAGCCAGGAAGTGAGTTTTTTTACCTGGAAAATGTCGAATTTTGCCGAACCCTTGCTGTTCCAAGCAAGGTAGAGATCTTTAACGTGCGTGACAACACTCACACACGGGACCTCCATTTTACCTCTCATCTGAACGAAGGTGTATGTTTGTGAAAAATGCTCGCCTAACATTTTTCAAGCTTACCATGTCGGGATTCGAACCCCGGATCTTGGGCAGCATATAAGACCACGGGACCATTTTTCAGAGTACTAGTTGTCCAATTATCGTCGAATTGGTGAAAATTACAATTTGAACATGAATTTTTCTTATGTTGACGTTACATGTCATGCACGAGTACCACAATTAAACCTCAAACAAGTAGTTGGTAAGACAACTTATAAGTTAGGTGATTTTTCGCCAACTTCTCATCACCATCTCGTAGATGTTGGGTTTGCTATATATGGTAGTCTGCAACCGGTCATACAAATTATTTGCTGTAGTGGTATGTGTGCAAATTCTACTGTTGCACTGGGGTATGGTGAATGAACAACTTTTTGTACTTTTCGAGTAGAATTTCAGTGCAACAATTTGCTCAAGATTCAAGATGCATCAGATTAAATGGATATGTAGACTTACAACTGGATTTAGACTTCAACTTACAACTGACTACCGCCTTTAATAGAAATATATGCTTGCTAAAATTTATGAAGAAGTGAATTAATTTTATTTACACATTGAGAGAAACCGAAATGTTATTATATTACTTAAGTACGAGTGCTTCAAGCTATTAAATTTGCGAGAGTTAATATGTTTTAAAATGGAGGAGTTGAAGTGTAGAAACTTTCCAAAATTTTACAGAAATTTGTAAGTATTATAAAAAATGTAAGTGGAAATACGACTGATGAATAAGGGGTTCAAATGTTATTAGAAAAAGGGAGCCGTGAAAGCAATGTTTTGTTAAATGATTGCAGCAATGTAAGTTACTTAACAGTGTTAGAACTTATTAAATGTCACCCTATTCAGTACTTCGAAAATGCGAGTGTGGGGCGATCGCTCAGGCAAATGTTTAGGAATTTCGCTATCCCTAACTCACCAGATTTCGGTTCTAACAGCGGATGCTATTCAAGGATACGTGTATATATTTTAATAAAATTATAATATTTCTTGTAAAGTTTGTTTCATTTATTTGTAACGTCAACACCAGAAAAATTATTATTAATAAACGTATTAAATTATGTTGTTTTTATTCTTAAGTTTAAGATGGTCGCCCTATCGACAAACAATGATACCCTTAATTAAATTGGTGGGAAAAAGTGGGGGTAATTAATAGGAAGTTAGTCCTCAAGTTGTTCGGTCTTTAAGTGTCTGTTATCGACGCATATTTCTATTATGTGACTTAGTGGTGCTCGTTAATAAAACAATATACAAGGTAAGTCATCTTTCACATCCATAATTAAAAATAAAATCAATACAAAACTGAGAAAATACGCCGAACTTGTAAAAACAGGGATTATGGTTAAGAATAAATCGAGCTTAGTTATTTAATCCGGCCGCCAAATTCAAAGGCTTAATTTTAAGCGAGTTTAAACTTTATTGTCAGATCGGTGCATATAAAATTAAGGTGTTAAAACCCGCTTAAGTCTTAAGCCAAGCTTAAATATATACGGAAAATATGGCCATTAGACAATGACATTTCAATATTACTACACCACAGTAATTGAAGTATTAATTGTCTCTATCGTTTTCGACTGCTTAAAGCTCCCCAAATGCACAACAGTTGTTCCCTCACTGCGTTGAACCATGTATCAAGACTGAGGCGGCATAATGGAATATTAGAAGAATTCAAATCCAGTTCACGTTCGAAATTCGGTGAACCAATTCGATACAACCAGCCCAAGTGTAGATATCACAGTAGCATACATAAAAAGCGTTTCTATAAATTTGTAGGTACATATTAGATTAGGTTACGATTACACATTATTTTAAATTTGCAATGCTATATTGAACAGTTATATTTTGCAAAACCAATTTTCTGAAAAGTATTCAGTGTTAAATGTAATTGTGGTCTGAATAAATTACGGGGCAATGCATTTTTTGAATCGTTTAATTAAATTTAAATTGCTGTTAAATATACTTTGAATAAAAGAAAACATAAATCTTTTGTAAAGACGTAAAACCAAATTTTAAGTGAAACATTCTACCGGCGTAACCTGAAAACAGTATTCGAGATCACATATATGAAGCACAGAATATCTACCTAAGTAAAGATTTCTATAACATTTACTAGTTCAATGCATTTTACACTAATCAAGTGCATGTAACGCTTGTTGTTTATCCTATTCTACAATAGAGGGCACAGAGTAGAGGAATATAGCAATGTAATTTACCTAGTATGCCACAATTGCGTATAGATGGCTCATC